>JAUYWH010000015.1:1564243-1581680 GCA_034779795.1 Ctenopoma multispine | reverse complement strand
GAAGAAAGAAGTCCAGTTGCCATGACTCAATCTTCAGACAACTTTACCTGGATGACTGAGAATCTTCACAGACATATCTTGGGTATAACTCCAGTGTTTGGGGTAGGGTATTTTTCACGGACTGCGCCAGCCAGGCAATTGTAGACTGGGCCCAATCGAGAGTCTTCTCCTTATTTTGTCAACCTGTTCCCCCATTTTGGTCACAGCTTGAGCGTCTGGAACCACCGTGCCTCTCATGGTGGCTTCCCAGTCCCCTTCCTGGAAACTCACTGTGACCTTGCTTCCTGAACCAGGGTTAGACCGGGATTGTTGTCCCACGTTCCGTTATTCCTCTTCTGTGGTCCACCTCTCCTCCTCTGAACCGGTTACTTCCTGGTCGTCTGCCTCATCCGTCTGGAGCGCCTTCTTCACTACTTTCCTTGGCCCTTTCCCCTTTTCATTGTGACCCTGACCTACCTGCTGTGGTCCCTCCAGGCCATGGTGTAGTGAGGACTCAGCCCTTTTCCTCGCAATTATAGCTGGGTCATCTTCATCAAAGTCCATGTATCCAGTGGACACTCTACCTGTGTTTCCCTCAGCTCCCCAAATAGTGCCACTCTTCACTGACAACATTGGATACAGGCCACCCGTTCCAAAGGGTGGTGGTGGGTGCAGTGGTGCAGTGGTGCAGTGGGTGCTGATCAGGTTGCTCCCCCTTGGATCTCTCTGTCAGGATCCTTTTCCCTCATCCAATGAACCACTCCTTGACACATCATTGTCCATTTAGTATACCTACCATGCTTCTTTCCTAGGGTCTTGGCCTCCAGACGAGCTTTCCTTCTCACAATCCACCCATGATCCTCTTTCTCCAAGGTCTTGTATGCCTTTCTGTACACGCCGGACACGTCCAACCATACTTTCCACAAGGGTTCACATTCTTCTCGTGTCTTGCCGTGTTCCTTCCACAACGCCTGGACTTCCTCTTCCATTGACTTGCATTCCTTTTCAGCGTCCTTAGAATTACCATTCTCGGCTAATCTAATAGCTCTTTTCAGCTCCTCCACCTGACTTTTTAACTGCTTCCACTTCACATCTCCACCAGGTATCACTGTCGTTTTTTTCCGCCATTTTGTCCATGAGTTTACTTTCCACTCAAAATGGCCGTCCACCCAGCTCCGCCTCACAAACCTACTTTCTATGACTACCTCTTTCCATGCAGTACAGGCTCTGTCTCTCCACAGTACACTTCCTCTTTTCGCTTCGCTCAAGCTCTGTCTCTCCACAACGTCTACTCTATCTCCTCTATTCCACCGCTTTTCGAGCTATCACAACACTTCACTACCATATGCACATTTTAAACACACTTTAAAATTTACAAGAAATCATATACCACACAGGTCTGAGTGTGTATGAATGGCTCCGTCGGCCAATCTATAATCTATTCTTCCAAAGGGGGAGAAATCTTGGTGCTTGTGTTTGTTTGTTTGTTTGTGAGTGTCAGAATTTACACCGTTATGAAGAGATATCAAGGGTCTTTTCCCTCACTCTGTTAGATCTTTCATACACACAACAAACCTCCAATACACAGAAAAGACGTTCGATAGTATATGTATATATGTACAAACACATGCTATGTAGCTTTATTGAGACCTCATCTCAAAGGGACTCAAACTCGTGTTGCTTTTGGATCTTTGTGATCTCTGGACTTTAAACTGAATCAAAAAGAAAAATATAATATAATATAATAATAAACCAATATTATTCTTCACTGGGGAGTCCCAGACTCCTCTTACCCAAAGTAGGCTATCCTTCAGGTCAATTCCAACACTTTCAGAACACTACTGTTGCTTTCGTCACTCTCTATAGAGTCACTGGACTTTAAACCTCTAAATGTAGTGCCAGGGGACTAAAACCCCTTCTCATCAATGAATGCAAACTAATCCGTCCCAGACGGACAACAGTGATCCCTGACCACTGGGCTGTTAATAAGGTCCTCAGTCTTAAGGTTCAGCCAACCTGGTTCTCTGGCCCTGCCGGTCCATTCGGCGCGTCCGCCACAGCGGTGGAGGTACCAACCTCTGAACGTTTGCAATCTGCCTTTATATTAGTTTTCTCTTTTTTTTACTTTATCTCTTATCTTTCAAATCATTACAATTTCGATCCTCAAAGGATCACTGAGACAGAACAGACTGAGGTCCAAATACAGGTAAGTCGTGTCACAGGAAGATGCTCGAACAGTAGATCTGGCGCAAAGTCACCTCTGGATCATAGATGGGGTCTGGCAAGATTGTGCAGTACCAGGCAAAACAAGCATAAGGCAGGCAGAGGCTAGATTGTTTCCACCAAGCAGAAGGAAACAAGCCGGCAGAGTGACAGGGTGGACAGGTTCCTTAAGTAGTTGCATTGACAGGTGGATTGACTTACCCAATCACCAGCAGCCAGAAAGTGGAAACACGACAGAATGTCAAAATCCAGGATGTCAAAAGAAAAGTGGAAGTAAAGTCTTCAGGCCTTAACGCCAGTACGTCAGTATGTCGTGAGTTTTGAACAGTACAAAACATGGCGCCGGTGAGGTTGGCTGCTGTCATGAATGCTCTGACCTCTTGTATCTTGTTTTTGTCTTTTAAGGAAATTTTCTGTAACTTTAAACCAGTAAAATCACCACCATTTAGTACATTAAGTATGATAGAGACACCCTTGTTTCTACTGGTATACAATGTACTCAAAATTCCACGTTTTTAACTCCGGATCCGAGCTGGCCGAGTGAGATCCTGAGGGAGAAGAAAGGACGCGAAGCAAAGCGGCAGCCACGAGGGAAACAAGCCGGCGTCAGCAACAGGCTGAGAGCCCGTGTACACCGCACACTTCCGCTTAGCATCCTGCTCGCCAATGTCCAGTCACTGGAAAACAAACTCGATGACCTTAGGGCCAGGGTAAAATTTCAGAGAGACATTCGGGACTGCAATCTCCTCTGCTTCACCGAGACATGGCTGAACCCAGCGGTGCTGGACCACGCCACCCAGCTGGCCGAGTTCTTCTCAGTTCACCGCATTGACAGGACACGGGACTCGGGGAAGTCAAGGGGAGGCGGTGTGTGTTTTATGGTTAACAGCAGCTAGTGCAACAGCGCAAGCATTGTTCCTCTCAGACACTCCTGCACATCCAACCTGGAACTACTGTCCATCATGTGTTGTCCTTTTTACCTTCCTTGGGAGTTCACATCGGTCATAGTCAGCGCCGTTTATATCCCACCTCAAGCGGATAAGGACACTGCCTTATGCGAGCTGCATGAGGCACTCGCACAGCACCAGACACAACAACGGGATGCTGCTATTACTGTAGCCTCAAATGCGCAATGCCAAACTTTCATCAACACATCACCTGCCTCACCAGGGAAAGGATTCAGCTGGCGTAGCTTGTGGTGCTTGCTTAGAGTGCATTCTTTCTGGCCTTTTATTTTTCTTATGTCTTCAGCAAACGCTTCTTCTTGCACAAGTTTAATAATAAAGAGTTCTGCTTCTTTTAGTTCTTCAAGGTTAGTTGAGTCATTATTTCTTGAATGACATCCTTTGAACTCTCTGATAAATCTCTTGAGCCTGGTAACTCTCACCACTCTAGACCAGTCAGAGAATTTGGTTAAACGGTTCACAATTGAATTCTGTTCTCTTGCTTTAATTGCATGAATATGTGCTTTGTGAAGTTCAGGATCAGTAGCTTTAACTTCTCCCACCATTCCCACTTCATGTGGGAGATTTTCAATCTTCTTGAGGCGCTATCAGCTGGGTTGTTTTCAGACTTGACATGTCGCCATTGTTCATTTCTCCTCAGTCGACGCTTTAATGAGGTGAGCCTGTGAACTGCACACTGTTTATTGTCTGGAAGATTAGGTTTGTTTGTCTTGAAAGAAAGCAGGAATTCATAGTGACCATCTTCCTTCTGTCTTATTTTTGCTTTTACTTTAGACAGGAAGAGGAGGTCTTCCTGAAAAACTGGATTATCTTCTGCTGAGTGATCTGTGAAATCTAATTCAAGAGTTTTAATTATGTTAGCTGGGTTGATCTCTTTAACATGAGTTCGGCACACAAAGTGTACTTTTTTCTTTAGCTGAACTGAATGTATGCACAGTTGGTGTCACTTGTCGTACTATGATTCTATGACTGGTTCCTATTGCATCGCTGTCATCACTTGCTGGATTTGAGCAACCAACAATGCTCCAGCCAATATCAGTTCGCTGTGCATATGGATGATTCTCGTCACCAGACAGGATCTCTCTTGGAAGAAGGGCTTGTTGACAGTTATAGCCAATAAGAAGGCCTACTTCACATTCCAACTGTGGTGGAATCTTTTCTGACAGTTCCTCTAGATGTGGCCATTTTAGAACCGTTTCAGAAGTTGGAATGTGTAACCTGTTAGCTGAGATAAACTCTCATGTGAAAACAGGTGGTAGTAGAATCCTTTTCTTCGAGTCATATCCTCTCACTTGTAGACCTGTCAGTTTCTGACATGGTTTGACTGTTGACTTGGCAGACATTGTGGATAGCTGCAGACTGACATTCTCTTTGTATGTGTTGAGGTCTTGGGCTACTTCGTCTTGTATAAAGGGTGTATCGCTCTGTGTGTCTAAGAGTGCATAAACTTATAAAAGTTCTTGATCTGGCTGCTTAGTAGATGATACCCAGACTGGCAAGATAGAGGATGTTTGTGTGCTTTGACCTTCTTGGATGACTCTGTTGGTAGTTGCTGTTGCAGTTTTTTTTGTGGTGTCTGCCTTGTCCTTTGAGATGTCACCTCTATTTAGGTGCATTGGCCTTTGACGTTCTTTGAACTGATATCATGCAAGCATGTTGGATGTCTCTTGTTGACATTTTTCACAGTGACTCCTGTACTGCAGTCTCATTACATCACATGATGTTACTTGCGTCCTGGCTCAATGGTGACATTAATTTTGACATTAAACAAGTATAGTTTCAGATAGAAAAAGGTTGAAAATCAAATGCAAAGACAGAAATGTCTTTTTAACGCAGTCATGTCCTTTCTGTCTTTTCGTTCTTTCCTTTCAACAGTATGTCTATGTTTGTGTGACCTGTCTGCACTGTCTGCTGTGTCAACCTCAGACCAAACACAATGTAAAGTCAGGCACAGGTTTACACACACACGCACGCACACACGGGCAACCCTTTTCGATCCTTGTTAAAGTCAGTTGAGATCGTCACTTCAACCCCATCAAAATGCCCTATTGGAAATGTACTGGTATTTCAGTGGCACAGTGAGGCTATATAAACACACTTGTGCACCAGTATGTGCACATAACACCCACACACACATCACACAGACCTATGTTAACCAGGTTCATACTCCTGTCCTGGCACTTTGTCTGCCCTGTGTGTGTGTGTGTGTGTGTTTGTGTATTCACATTCCTGACTCTGGTGTCATCTCTCTCATCATTTCCCAGCACATGCACCCTCAATGACATGTTTGTTTATGAAGCCTAATGGGCTGCTAGTACACCATGCTGCCACAGCTTTATCTCTCTCACGCTCTCTCACGCTCTTTTACCTTCTCTCTTTTTTTCTGTTTCTCCATCTGAACAGATGTGGACGAGTGTCTGGACAACAATGGTGGATGCCAGCAAGTGTGTGTCAACACCATGGGGAGCTACGAGTGTCAGTGCACAGAGGGCTTTTTCCTCAGTGACAACCAGCATACCTGCATCCACCGCTCCGATGGTAAGACTTGGACTGAGGCTTGAGCAAAAAGCATGCATAGGTTTATATCAGCTGCTTGATGTATGTTGCTCAATGTTTAAAAAAGTACATGACTGGCATTGTCTAAAACATTACAGGTTTGGGGGTAAATACATTTTTTGCTGGTATTCCTTCAGAATGTTGCAAAACAAGCATTCAAATGAAGTCTATGACAAGTTATATCAAATTCACATGGGTTGACTGAGTCCTTTTTCTGTCTGGATATACATTAATTATTAATGACTAATAATGGTATAGTAGGTCAACAGATTGATCCACTTTCTTAAAACGTTCATGTGGGAGTGGGTGTGAGGTGGTTTCAGACAGAAGCTTTGAAAGCAATATGAAGGCAGAAAGGCTGAGCAGAAGCATGGTGTCCCCCCCTGGATGGAAGAAAATGTGTAAGCAGATTCCTGTGGGAGACCAGGATGCTGCTGCTATTCCTGTCCAGGAGGGTATAGAAGACACAAGTGTCCAATTGAGGATGGGTGGATAAGGTGGAGGACTGAGTCATGGAGGCTTAAGGCTCAGGACAGTCTGCCAGAGCAGGGCAACAAAAATATCCCACAAGCATCTCCTGTGCCTGTTTACTGTGAACATCCCTCTGACACCAGCAGAAATTACATACTGCTACAACAGTAACTGCTTTCATCTAAGAAATATTTAGAAGATAGAGGAGAGGGTGGACAGAAAAGGGGAGCTTGGAGAGTTTCACAACACATTTTTAAAGCACAAGGACATCTGACTTTTATGGTGAATGGAAAATTTAAATGAAAAGGGAACTTAGTTGATGGCATTGGTAACTCAATCTGCATTTGACCTATCCTCTGACTTCCAATACAGTGTAAATATATATGTAGTAATTTCATTTCTGATAAATGGACAGTGGTGCAGTAGGAAGTGCAGTTGGCAATGGTTAACTATTGTGTCCCGGTCCTTCCCTAGTGCTGGCATTCTGTCATTAAATGCACTCCTAGAGAAATTAATAATTAGTAGCACCAATTTTGATTGTCTGTAGATTCAAGAGACATATGCTGGAGCTATATTTACTTAATGTAACACTGATGTTTTTCTGTTTTGTGGGTTTGGTCGTGTTTAAAGCGATTTAATATGACGGGGATTTTACTGTCCTGGATGTGGATGTTAATTTAATACTGGTGTTTTTGTTTGTTCATATTTATATGCATTTGGTTGTGTTTATAGCAATTTTAATGTTTTTTTAAGCATTAAAATTTTTTTTTAAGCATTTAAAATTTTTTTTAAGCATTTAAAAAAAAATTTAAGCGCTTTTATGCGATTTTCCATTTAATGGTGCATTTTTCAGCAGGCTGCCTTATAAGGTAATAGTATCAGATTGGTATCGGTATTGGCGATACTGACCCTGTATTTACTTGGTATTGGATCGATACCAAAATTTGCGGTATCGCACACCACCACTTTTTAGCATTAAGCGGATGTACTGAAATTTCAGAATAAATGTTCCATTTCAATAGGAAATTACAAAATAAAAACGATCACCAAAATTACCAAGTTTACATATTGATCATTCGGTGTATTGATGTCATTTATAACACTTAAATTAGGTAAATAAATTTTTAAGTTTTTCTGTATTGTTAAAAATGTTTTTTCTTTAAACAAAGGATAAATCCAAAATAGAGATATCACTGTCCAAGCAGACCTGGTGACATGTTTGGATGAATTCAGACCAGACATTAAAATCAAGTCCACACATGTCAAATGAAATTATAATCAATATTTCACAATATATTAAACTCATGGCAACTAGACTTCTTTCTTATTTGGTTGAAGCTACTTGGATGAATAGTGAAATGTTTCAACCTAACAAGAAAGAAATCCAGTTGCCAGGACTCTCAACATCCAGATATCCTCACATGTAGTCTACATGCTTTATGTTGTGAGAAAGTAAGATTTGGAAATATGTGTTTCACGAGCCTTAACTTCTTATTTATTTTTACAATTTTTTATTATGTTGGGAGAAAGTAATTTTTACATTTAATATTTTATTTTATTTATTATTATTAAATTGTATTATTTGGAAATTTAAGAATTTGCACATTATTTTATATTTCTGTTTGTCTAAACATCATTCCTGAAAGAAAAAGAAAAAATCATTACGATCAATCAGTTACTCATTACTTGAGTACTCTTTTCATCAAGTACTTGAGTAATTTTTTGGATGACTACTTTTTACTTCTACTTGAGTAATATTATTGTGAAGTAACGCTACTCTTACTTAAGTACAATATTTGGCTACTCTACCCACCTCTGGCTAAAAAGCACTAAACTCAAAAAACGGTAGCACAACACAGAAGCTAAATTTGTTTCACATTCCAGTGCTGATCCTGGGCGACTGGGTCTGTATCAAAGTTCTTCACAGTGCACGCAATCAAATTTTCATTTTGAACTCCAAATGTTATTACCATGGTGACACAAATGGAAAGGATTAGCCAAGTCGGCAGATTCATGCATGCATGGATATTTGTACTTAATTTGTACATGTTAATCCATCCAGCAGTTATTGAGTTGTTGAGTTATTTAATCTGCACCAAAGTGTTACAGGGTGTCCAATCCTGTTCCTGTTACAGCTTCATGACTGGCCGAACACACCTGATCAGCAGTGGGAAGGGCAGGGAGAGTTGGAGAACAAGCAGGATAGTGGCCCTCGAGGACCAGGATTGGATACCCGTGACCAACAACATGCCTTGTAGGGTGGGATCAGTGCCAGACACAAGATGGCTTCAAATAAACTCAAAAAATGCAAGAATTCCTCAAAGAAGCTCAAAATGGCTACAAGGACATGCACAATACAACTGAACTACAGATACAAAACAACTACAAAGAAACACAAAACTACAACAAAACATACAAAATGACCAGAGGGAATCAAAACAGCTAGAACATAACAAGGACTTACAAGACAACACAGAGATACAACCTGATAACAACTGTAAAATGATTAATTACCAAAAAGACACACAAATGACTGCAAAGAAACAACAAGAAAGAAACACAAAGATATATAACATTACTGCAAAGATGCAAAACTATGAGGCCAGACCAGTCTCAAAATTAAGAAACTCACACAGGTTTTTCACGAATGCACAAGCTCTGGTTCATAGTCGTATTTCAGATTCGGAAATGCACGTGATCTGTTTCACAAATATAATTTTGAGGGACACTTGTAATATAAACTCTATGAACCAACAGATCATACTAATCACTACATGTGCATTTACGAATAGCTTCTCATTTGTGAACCTCTCAGCATTTATGAGAGAAACCTGTGTGGTGAATTATGACGCTTTCCTAATGTCACAGGTCACATTGGCCAATAAATCTGTCAATCAAATTCCTCAGCTAACAGGTGTGTTTGTTTTCAGCCAATCATGTGGCTCCTTACGTTTTCGCCACACTTTTAAACTATTCGCAGAGAGCGAAGCACAGTGGATGGAGAGATGGATCACTCTTGGGAAAGTATCCAGACACTTTAAATTTTTGCACACATTAAAATTGTCATTATTGTCTGTCAATCCAATCAACTTAATTGAAGTTGGCCTGTAGCAAATTGAAACAATTGGACATAGTTTAGAAAGACACCAAAATCACATCAGAACAGACGTCAAACCATGAAGTCAGTGGGAACTCTCTGTAGACCTCTGTGAGCCAGGATAAGGGACTAAACCATTTCTAAAGCTCAGGGTTTTCCCAGGAGTGCAGTGGACTCAATAACTGTGAAATGGAACAAGTCTGACTCTTCTTTGTTTTTTTACTTTGTAAGATTTTGGATTTTTACTCATGAAGAGAAGGATTTTGAAAGCAGGACTCTTCTTTGTAAATTAGTAAATTTATTTTATTGCTACTTTTACTTAAGCATAGGACTAAGTACTGTACATTACTGTCATCATTTTTCACGTCATTCAATTGAATTGAATCTCCAGAATTCAGTGAGATGTTTGTTTCTTTTGTAACAATTTCCATTTACTTACTTTTCAGTCAATTTCTCCAATACATTCACCAAGATTGTTATCAGATTCATTTGTTCAGAATTTCAGATTTTTCCTGTGACACCTTCCTTTTTTTCTGTTTCGGATGAATCACCATTACTTTTTATCCAAATTGCTAAAAATTTCCTGTGATGACTGTCTGTATATACATGTGGGAGTGTGGTCACTGAATAGCACCTTTAACTTAACAAATTCAGTTCTTCCAGCAATGCAACCACAATTCTGTGTGGTACGTGAGCCAAATTCTAGTCACATCTTTCCCTGTTGTGTGGTGACCTTATTGTGTTGATCTCCAACAACTTGTTGAGAGCTAATGAGTATAGAGATTTTAGCCTGTATGTGATGATGTGTATGTCTTCTGAAGATGTTTAGTCGGAAATATCAACTCCACGCCTGCTGTTAATCTCACCTTGTCTAACTGTAACAGTAGGAGTCCTGGACTTGGCCCATCTCCTCTAATTATAGTCACGCATTATAGTATACACACACAACTGTTTTGTACTCTTTGTGAGAAGGAGAAACAGTTTGTGTTGGATAGTTGCTTTGCATATGTTGAGTGTCAGCTCGCGGCTCGTTTCTTTCTGCCTGACATTGGCTTTGGGGATAATAAAGTATAGCAACAATTGTTTGTTCCATTATTGTGTATTTCCACTCTGTCGTGCTTTCACAGGAGAAAACCAAAACTTTGGCCTGCAAGCTCCAAACGTCAAGTTATCTCCTAGCGAATTGCTACTGATGATGTGGGGAATCTATGACCACATGTGTCAGGTATGGCTAACAGGCCCAATGTTGACACACATTTGATATTTGAGGATCTCTAAAATGGAGAATCCGACTTGTCAGTGTAAGGGCTGGGTTTCCTGCTGCTCCTGTCATCAGCAATTGTAGGGTAGGTGTTATTTAATACAAATGGTGAACGTCTAGTTCAGAATTGTGTGAGATCTACAGCAGGAGCTCGATATTGAAGTGATGCCTCAGAACTAACCAGCTCTATTTGTCTGATTTATTAGTTGTACCATTAGGACAATGTGGCCTCCGCAAATCAGAGTGAAAAAAATACACTTGTACATTCTTGAGTGAGCTCAACATCAAAGGTTCCTGGCAATGGAATTAGCTGTAAGTTGGAACTTTTAGACACACATATAGAGACACATCCCAGAGAATGTGTGTGCGCGGGAGACTCTCTGAATTAATTACAGAATCGATAACTATACAAATATTATAATTCTAATAGTGTGCTGTGAGTTTTCCCTCACAATTTGCAAAAGCATTCAGCAGCTTCTCAGAACTGTGGGTATGAGCATAGTGCCAGAGGGGGAAACACCGACCCTGTAATTTACAAGCTGAGTCGGCAAAGAAGAAAATGGCCCTTCAACAACTCCTCAAAGTATATACTTAATAGTAGGGATTACAATTAACATAAGGCAGTGGATTGATGCCTTGTGTTCCAATATGCAGGGCGCTTCAAATTCACAGTTTTTTCAAATCTGGCCTAAAACAATAGTCAAATGCCAAGATGAACAGTACTAGGAGATGTTTTTCTTCCTGTAACCATTACTATTTTTCATACTGGCCATTAAATGAAGAGATGGGGGCCAATATCCACAGTCTTTGTTCTTTGCAAACATTTATTCAGAGGCATATCCACAATATCAACAGTGACTGCCACTATTGAAATACTGAAACTGGTTTGCTTTTCCATGGGCTGGAGAGCCACCATAGAACCACATCATTACTTCATTATATACCTGACTTTGTGAGCCTACACTGGTACTAGTGGTCCAAGATATTCGCTTGCTGGAATTACTATTGACGGTTTCAGTAGGTTTGTTTCTTGTGAAAACTGAATGTAGGGTGTTAATGTTAGCCCTTATTTGCTTTTTGTTAGCTTGTTGAGCATGATCATCTAGTTTCTAATGCAAAGGGCTCTTATATCTAGACCAGCAAAGAGTTTGCGTTGCTCTATAATTAGTTTCTCTCGATGAGAGCTGGTTCTTTGGCTTGGTGGAAGAGAAGCATTTCACAACAGCCTAGTCTCTGATTAGCCATGACTGTCGATCTACACGATCGACAGTCCAGTTCTTCAAATAAGTTTTTGGCAAGCACATAAGTAGCTTAACTAGTAAGGATAGCTAAGCTAACATTACAATACATATGGGATGTTGAGGTTATCATGCTGTGCATACAGATGCAAACCATCAACCATATGTACAAGTAAATGATGTTAATGTTAATTGTAATGCAGAATATTTTCCTCTTGCTCCACTTCTTGATTCCATTTTACTCTTGGGCCTCACTTCTATTCTTCTTTTATTGTCCAGTTATTTAAACAAAGTAGTAATATATAGTAAAAGTATAATATTATAATATGATATGAATATTTGCATTGCAGCATCTGTTGGGAGTTTTACTATTCTAATAGTATATAATCTAATGATAATAAAACTAATATAATATGTAAAACAATAATTAATTTAAGAAAGGGTGGGTATGTGTGTACACCCTGACATTAGATTATGTATATATAGCGCATGTTGATATATGTCAAGAGAGAGGAAGGCAAAGAGAGCAGTGGATTGTGGGAGCAGGGCATGGGGGAGGTGTGTGTGTGTGTGTGTGTTGGGGGAGAAAAAGAGAAAAATAAACAGAGAGACAAACAGACTAGAGTGGACCAATGGAAGTTGTGTGTGTTTATTTGGAGTTGTGTGAGGAGAGGAAGCATACTGAGGCTGCGGCGTGCACACACACACACACCTAAAGACTCATACACGAACATTCACCCACGAGACACATGCACGTCACCATGATGACAGAGGAATTCTCACTTTAAACAAACCAAATCAGGAAATTGGAGGTAGAGGGAACTTTTAAACGACGACCCAAAGGCACATGGGAACTCTAAGTACAGGGAGCTCTGTCTACCTGGCTGTTATCATCATCAATTACCAACACCTCACCTGTCCTACACATACACACTGAGGACTCTGTTTGTCTGAAAAATACTTTAAGTGTATGTAGAAGCATGTTATTAGGTGGAACGCTCAGTTTTGATCTGTAATATTTCAATTCATTACACTCTGACACTGTGTGAGTTTGACTTAAAGAGGAATAAACACAAGAAAACACAACACAACTTATTACTTATTTATTAAAGCAAGATCTTTTGAGCCATTCAGAGGTCAACTTATGTTTATGCTTGGGATCATTAATTTGTTTCAGATGAGTCTACATGGTTTCATGGTTGATGGTAACAAGGTTTTTTACCTCACCACTCTCCCACTAATACCAGTTCTTTCTTTCTGCTCTTAGCTTCCTTTTGGAAAGTCGAGCACTTGTGGGAAGGTTTACTATTGTTGCAAGTCTTCATTTGTAGATAGTGTCTCTCACTGTGGAGTCTGTGGTTCATTTGCTGAAAGTGTTTACCTCCGTATAGCAGAGTACTTGCTGTGAACTGTCCTCAATGCAACAATGGTCCGTTATGAGATCTCACATACATATACTCACAACGGGCCAGCAGAGCACAGGATGGGTGCTGAACGTACGTAGCTAAATACGTAGCTAATGCATAATTTTTTTAATACTTTGTCTAAATATTATTCCAGTTTGTGATTTTAACTTTGAAAACAAGCTGTAATGACTGAGCAACATGTCTATTTTTAGTTGTTTACCTGCAAGTGGAAGGTAGGATTTCTGCTCGTTCTTCCCTCACAAGATATCTTTAGGCCAAAGTTTGTCTTTGGTCAGTGGAAATGTTTAATGCGAGGGTGTGGAGCTGCAGTAGCAAACACAGGAAACATGGGGAGTGGACTTAAAGCACACACATACATGCATTCAAGAAGCCAATCGCCTTCTGTCTCATCATTTCCCAGCTCTATACAGGAAGCTAACATCTGCCTCAGCCAGAACCGACACACACACACACACACACCGACAGACACACACACACTTGCCTTTCTATACTGTTAGGACACTCATCAACATAATGCAGCCCCTTAAACCTGAAATTAAATCTTCACCCTCAGAAAGACCTATGAAGTTCTGAGGACACTTTGTCCTGTAGTAGACAGACTACTTCAGTTAACAAGGGCTGTGTGAATCCAAAGTGTTTCCTCTCTTTTTAACATTAGCAGCTGGAGTCTGTTAACATGACACAGTGAACTCTGGTTCGCCTGCTCTGTGGCCTCCATGTAAATGTTGCTGCCTGATGCCATAGGGATCTGCTTGCATAGTTTGATCTGTGGTTTACAGAATGCTTGATGTGCCCACATTAATGTTGCTTTAGACAGCAAATGTCAGAGTGTGGTTGTCTGGAGGAATGGTGGACCCAAACGCAGACCAGGACGAGAGAGGGTTCAAACAAAAGAGTCTTTAATAAACAGAACGTAGGACAAAACAAGGAAGTAAACTGAACACAAAATCACTCCATAAGGAGGCAAAACTATCACACGAAAATAAACACTAACGACAGGGAGGTTGACCAAAGGAAAGGGAAGAACATAGGAGGAAAAGACAGAGGAAGAAATGAAGAACCCAAACCAACTTACGGAAATGAAGAGACGAGAGGAATGACTGGCTGAAGACTGGATGAAAACAGGTGGCATGGCTGTATGAACTGACAAGTGAAAGTGCAGGGGCTTAGATACTGAGTGGCTGATGGGAAATGAAGTGCAGCTGAGAGTAATCAGGGAGTGAGAGTGGAGTGCAGGGCGTGGCTAAGGTGAGGGAGGAGCCGAAAGACATGGAAAAAAATGACACACCAAGGAAAGGGGAAGACATGACACTGACAGCAAATTCACCACAGCACAACATTTGGCTGCCTGCAGTTTTTTGTCAAAATGATGTTATTTTGTAGTGCTGGTTTTGCATCTTGTAGCTACATATGTGATGTCAGTGTGGTATTTTCCTGATATATTGATTGATGAGCAGAAGCCTATTACTTTTTTTTCAGATACTTTGTATGTGTATTAAAGATATGAAAAGTCATGACTGCTTTTATCAGCTAAGAATTATTGTATTTGTTTATATTTGTGACTTAAGTAACAATGAGATCCACTTTCATTAAAAATTTATACAGAAAACCAAGAAAATGCACTTTGCCTTGCCACTGTATGTATATTTGAAACGAGAAGTGAGGCCAGGACATTTGTTATGGAGAAAGACAGTTTGATTTGAGGAGAGACAGACATCTCATATAACTGAAACATGTGAGGGTACCAACTGGTGCATTCAAATGCTGAGAAATGCCAAAGGATCATATATTACTGGATATTTAATTTTGTTAAATGTTTGCTTCTGTATTTTGGTGGATTTATGTGTTCCTCTGTGGTGTCCGGATGTAGTATTGGCTAACTTCAAAATTCAGACCTTGTTCCTTACACAGCCTGTTCCTTATCAATGCTATGTGTGTCCTCTGTGTCACTGTCATCAAAATGAACAATGTTAAAATCAGCAGTCCTTGTAATGCAACATGTGTGCAGTATTTTGATGACTCCTCTTACCCCCCACTGTGTGTGTATGTGTGTGTGTGTGTGGTGCTTGCTTCCTCTACTGTTTAAAGAAGAGATTGGGGAGGGTGACTAGAAAGGCACCATCCTTATTTAAAGGAGTTCAATATGGGCTGATGAAGAAAGGTTCTCATTGAAATTCATGGCTTAGCACCTATAGCAGTGTGGTTTGAGTAGAGCAGCAAGGGAGATACACACGCAGCCAGCGTCTGACAGATTTCAATTAAAATGGCATTTACAAGACCCTGTAGAGAAAAGTGGAGGGAGGGGGAGGAAGACGGTCAAGAAGGGATTTTTATTTTCTGTCTGACAAGCTTTTTGCCGCAGTTTTCGTAAAGAATAGTTTGTCACACTTCATTTATTAAAGTCTGAAGTGTAAGACTCTTTTCCAACTAATGAGCAGACTCACCTGGTTTACATTACGTACATTTATTTATACATCTTATTTAGAAGATTTATGCAGATGACTGATTAAACACATCACTCTTGCATGCTGCTGCACATGTCAGATTCTACAGTTATGTCAACCTGCTTCTTACATAACAAAAATATTTTACAAGTGTCCACAAAAGGGACAGTAATGAATCCAGTATGCAAAACGCACTGTAACTTCTCATTCAGGAATTTGGTAAAATCAGCTAACATTTTTAATTAACTTAAATTGAAAACTTAAAACTTAATTTAATTGATGTAAATATCTGCAGTAATATTATTGAGTTAATTCCACTTCAAATTTCCTGTTTCCAAGCAATCAACTTCACAAGTCAGTGCGGAGATAATAGTCAACAGGCTGGAGTATTTTCAGTCACATTACTTCTGTGATTAGTTTTATCAACACTGATCTGTTCTTAAGACTACAGTTATTTGGAATTGCTTTCCCACTGAGATGTCCACATATCTCACTGATGATGTCGCTTGGAAATTACATATTATCAGAAATTAAACCAGAACTTGTTCTGATTTTAAGTCTTTTAACTTAAAATGATGAGTTGAATTAGTAAATTTAGGAGAGTTCACTCAACTCATTAAATTAAATTGGAAAAAAGTAAAGAACTAGCATATTAGTAGTCCTCCCAGCACGCATTGTTTGAGAGTTAAAGGTCCTTAAATATTGTTATTTTTTGTAGTTTAAGGAAAATGCTCATAGTTGAAACTTATTACACTATGTTGGTTTCCTCTTTCCACACTAGTGTGTGTGAATCATGGAATGAAAACTCTTGGCGTTCATTTCAGCTCCTACCTCTGTGCACCTGTACAGCAGCTTAATGTGATGGTTTTGTACTGACTCAGGTGTAATGCAGTTCCAACAGAAACCAGCTCATCATGTCAACTGCAGAACTATGGCTCTTTTTCTCAGTTTGAAGAGTGAACTTTTCAAATGAAAAAATGGAATGGGTGCTTAAGTTAACACAATTACCACGAGCGTTTAATAACTAAACAAAGTAAATTAAATAAATCAAGAGGCTGACAATAATTAGTTCAACAACTACACAACTTGTTCAATAAACTATTGGTCTAATCTAAATCAACCGAACTAAGACAAAAGTTAACAGAACATGTAAAGCAATGTTCATTCAACATTTAGTTATGCTGGAAAAACTAATTGCATCTGCTGACATATAAAATTTCAACTCTTTGACTCATATTTTTTAAGTTGAAACAACAAAGTCTATTTTATAGTGCAGGCACAACACAACCATATAGCATATGAACTACAGTCTGCACATATCAAAGCAGTGGTGTAACAGCATGTAATAGCGTAGCATACATGTAATATGTAATTATATGCACACAAGATCAAATAGAAAGTGCTAAATAACGTGCACATCTTACGCGCATCTTAAAAATATTGAGTTTCACTGGTGGACGTTTTGGGGGTAATTCTCCTTTCTTGAATGCAAGTAATGATTTTACAAACTGAATAAAAATTTAATAAAAACAGACATCTCTGTACCCACCATGTCTAAAGAGACTTTATCTAAAAGCCCATTCTCTGAACAAAATGGGTGTGTTAAGTAATACGGTGCCTTGCGAAAGTATCCAGCCCCCTTGAACTTTTCCACAAACATGAATCAATTTTATTGGAATTCCACGTGAAAGACCAATAAGAGAAGTGGAACGAAAGTCATACATGATTCCAAATATTTTTTACAAATTAATAACTGAAAAGTGGGGTGTGCGTAAT
>JAUYWH010000015.1:1540313-1564143 GCA_034779795.1 Ctenopoma multispine | reverse complement strand
TAAGCCTCCTTTAAATTTCTCAATAACTTTATCCCTGACCTGTCTGGTGTGTTCTTTGGACTTCATGGTGTTGTTGCTGCCAATATTCTCTTAGACAACTTCTGAGGCCGTCACAGAGCAGCTGTATTTGTGCCACTGTATATGCGCTGATTGCAAGCTTGAATTAAACAGATTGAGTATGTCCAGACACTGTAGTTCTGATTAACATTAATTATTTATTTACCACAGGTTTCTGCCTCTTGCTGTCAGTGTCTTCTGTGTAGACAGAATGCAGCAGTGCAAAGATATTGACCTAAAACCTGAGAATTTCCCCCATTTCTGTTTTATGAGAGAGTTTAGCAGCTTCTTATTTATTGTCATTTGATATTGACAGTGGAGCAGTGAAATCTCTATTGCCCCAGTGAGGAACTCAGGTTGACAGACTGGTGTTCAGCATCACCTCATTCCTCATCAGCCTCAGAGGAAATCAGACAGGAGTGCGACTGACCTCACTCCACATCTCGCTCCTTTCTCCCAAGCTCTCTCAACCTTACTCTTCCACATTCCTCTTCTCCTCTATCTGTCTATGTCTTTCACTACCCCCCCCCCCTTTTTCTTTTTTTCTTTCATTACACTCTGCCAGCCAGACTTTTAGGGGATTTGGGATGTAACTCTGCAAGAGTCAGGTTGCAATAACATGGCTGTGATATGCTTGGACCTCATATGGAATCGAGGCTCCAGAGAGAGGGAGAGGGAGAGTGATGTGTGAAGAGGTGGATCAAGAAAAGCATGGAGAGTGAAAGAGAAAGACAGACAAGAGGATAATAAAGGAGAAAGAGGGGAGACAGGCTTACTTACTGGGGTTTGAAGACATATCTCAGTGTTTTATCTGGCCCTGCTGGGGCTCCTAGTGAGGTGATTCAGTAGTCGTAAACCTGCTGACCTCCCCAGTCTAAACAAAGCTGCACAGTGAACTGGAAAGAAGAAACGTCAACTTTCTTTTCTTTGCTAACTGAAAAATTTTACTCAAAGGGTGACAGACACTGCAATTCACATCAACACTTCTACTACATATTAGTTATTTCCCTCTTTTTGGTTTCACACAGACATGTTATTTTACATTGTTCTTGACAGCAAGCCACATAGAAACTAGCTATCTGGTATTAGAGCATTACAAAGCATCATACACACTGTCAGTATCAGTATCACTTGCTTTCAGTGGGTTATATTTGGGGAACAGAATACTGTTGTTCTGACTGGAACTGATGAAACAGGATCAACTGTACTTAGTGTTTGTATGTTTTTTCATGTCTCTGTTATGAAAAGCTTGAAAAACTGAAACACTATACTGATTTTACACATGAAGGTCAGTTTACTCTTTACACGGAGGAGGGTGGCAGTAAGTCAGTCAATCCACCACTATCTTAAAAAGTATTCAGAACCTTACCGACTTTGGTTCATCTAAGTCCAACATGTGGTTGACATATGCTGAGTATTATGCAAATCTATGACTGCTTTCACACATGCACATGAACCCTGTGCAATAATTGTTTTTCAAATTTTATCTCTTTATATCATCCAAATAGTTAGAATGTGGTTACAATTTCAGCTTGACTACCTAGCTGCCCTCCTTGCATCCCTTGCATTAATATATGTAAGTTAGACCTAAATTGTTGTTACAAGAACACTAACGTTCTACACTGGGTTGTTGTAGTAGCAGTGCAGCATATAGAAGTAAGAAAAATGACAATTTAGTAATTCTCAGAACAGTAGGAGCATTTTTACGTAAATGTTGTTCACTATAATCTTTATTTTTTATTTTCATATAACACTTGAAAATATGTGTCTTTGTAGCACTGACACTGAGCTAAACAGAGCTCCACATCAGATCTGGCTGAATAGGTATGGAGGGACCAATGTGGGTATTTCAGGCCTAACAAATGAACGTGTCAGGGTTGTCGCAGGCACGGCTTCTCTGCCTCAGACATGTTGAAAGCCACGGTCTTCGGCTGCCGCTCTGTTTGCTATTTTTTGGCTCAGATGTGTTGAGTGGTGTAACTGTGTCTGGACTTCTCCCTGTGCCTCAGTTTATTTGACTTCTCCCAGGTTTAAATTGATTGTGGCTACAATGCTTTCTAATATGTTTAGTTTAGTTTTACTCCCTGACTGTGTTAGATTCAGATGTAACTGTGCATCAGTACCTGCCTACATTTAATGATAACTGGAAAATATTGTCTGAATTATAGACGATGATGTTGAGCAAGGATAGATTTGAATGTTTTGCTAGTCACGTTAATGTACAATTTCTTTCAAACATCTGCTTCCTTTGATTTTGGACTTTGATGGAATGTTCCTGTCTAGAATGGCAGTGTTTAAGAAAGGAGTTTTTGTTTGTGAAGAGGACTCTTTTGAAGGAAGGGCTCCCTAATGAGGTACTTGGCCCAATGAAGGGACATTCACCACAGAGACCAAGGAAGGGGTGTGTCATTGAACCATGCCTAGATGGAGAGAGGTGGGTGTTACAGTGCTACATTAATTCACATTGTGAAAATGATGCAAGATGCAAATTAGTGAATATCAAGCCAATCACTAATCTGACAAGTGACTATAAGAAACATATTCAGGAGAGGATAAAATTACATTCTTTACAATAAAAATACTATTAAAATGTAAAGCCAGAAGTATGCTTCTCTGACAGTACAGGTAGACATAGATCGCAGGTGCAGCTTGACATCTCTTGTGCCAACATCCACATCAAGCAAAGTCTGTCCACTGGTAATGAAGTCAAGTTTCAACCAGACTAATAGCTGCTATAATGTTACTTTATTAAGTTGTAATATTTTCTTCAGGCAAGAAAGCTCCCATTGCCATGTGGTCAGTTTATCCAAATGGTCTTGTTGCAGTAAGTTACCCTAAGCAACCCTTTGGTAATTAACCATGGGTACTGTTGTATATATAATAATTAAATAATCATAAATAAATAATCATAAATTAGATGGTTTTATTTGTATAACTAACTTTTATTTTGTAAAGGCAGTTGTGCCTCCCAAGTATTAATAATTTAATATCATTGCCTGTCTTGCTCTCCTCCTCTTCTCTTGGGGTGTCATGATTTTCCTGTTGACTGTCACATTCAAAAAGTTTAGAGGGTGGTGCTAAGCACTTAAGGCCTCATAACAACACCCTTAACCAGAAACACCAGCAACACCAGTGGCGGTTCTACACTCAGTCAAGACTAAACCAATTCACCTCCACATCATAATCGTTTTTTATTACCTATTTTTATTAGCAATTTCACACAATTAAATAAATTTAAAAAAGTGCAACTTATTGGTATATTTAAAATATAATATATTAGTAATATTTCGAATAAAATGTGCGTTACTTTTAATAAAGTCAGGTGTCACTGATATAGTTTAGCCCACCTCCTTGTCCGCTTCATTTGGGAGAGGTGAACTGTACTCTCCGCCCCTCCCCTCCTCTCCTCTCCGCTCGCTCAGCTTCTGTGCGGCTCCTTCATCAGCAGGGGCGGCACAGGTATCATAGACAATAGAAAACCGCTTAGCGGCACAGATGATTTTTTTTCCTCCAGGTTTGTGTGCCGCCCCCCACGTGTCATGAAAAAATGCCGCCCCGGACGGCTGCCCCGTTCGCCCATGCCCAAAACCGCCGCTGAGCAAAACGACAAACAAGTTTAAAGACAGCCACTGAATGTTTAGTTAATGTTTGTCTAAAATACAATTTGTGTTATATGACATGTTTGTCTTATGCAGAGGTGGGTAGAGTAGCCAGAAATTGTACTCAAGTAAGAGTAGTGTTACAGCACAATAATAATACTCAAGTAGACGTAAAAGGTAGTAAGTGAAAAGTAAGAAGTAGTGAGTAACTGATCGTAATATCTAATTTTAAATTTTTTTTTAGAAATGATGTAATCAGACAGACCAAAATATTATATATATTATATATAAATATTTCTTAATAGTAAAATAAAACTAAATGGTAAAAAAAATAATTAAGGCACAAGAAACACACATTTCTAAATCTAACTTTCTCACAACATAAACACCTACAGTAGGTAACATACTGTATGTAAGTTTGAACTTTGTAATTTCTCATATGTTTATAAATTCACTGTCTGCTACGTCACGTAGCACCTAGACAACGTGAAGATATCTGAAAGTTGAGTACTGGCAACTGAATTTCTTTTTCGTTAGGTTGTAATGTTTCACTTCTCATCCAAGTAGCTTAAACCTACCACAAAAGAAGTCCAGGTGTCATGACTTTGAATTATTGTGAAATTCTAACTGTAATTATAATTTAACATGTTTGGACTAGATTTTAATGTCTGATCTGAATTCATACAACGTTTTGACTCTGGCTCTGCTTTGACAATGAGATCACTACTTTGGATTTACCCTTTGTTTAAAAGAAAATTTTGAACAAAACAGAAAAACTGACAATATTATTATTATTATTATTATTAAACTTTCAAGTGGTGTAAATGACATCAACACACTGTGTGAGCAATATGTAATTTGTTTAAGGTTTTTGCTTAGATAATTTAGGTGATCCCTTTTATTTTGTAATTTCCTATTAAAATTGTATTTTGAAAGGACGGAAACAAGGGAGAAACGGTAAAGGAGATAAAACAAGGTGTTAAGTTAGACAAAACTCTGCTTATATTTAGCTTGTTATGATTTAAATATGGTTCTACATGGTTTTAATTTGTTCTCTTGTCCTCTAGAATAGAGATAAATAGAATAAATGGTAAAACAATTTTTAAAAAGTAACATATAGTGTTTTCCAGTGTAGCGGATTAAGAGTTACGTTTCTTCTTCATAAATCTACTCAAGTAAAAGTAAAAAGTATGGTGCAGTAAAACTACTCCTAAAAGTACAATTTACAATTGGAGTCCAATCGACAACACACAAGCTTTGTGAAAGAAAGCATCTTTTGTGAGTGAAAGCATCTTATTGTGCCATGAGACATCTGCACACTCCCAAACGAACTTTTCCTATTCTTCCCAGAGCTTTCTGATATCTTTGGCTGGCTTCTCTCTTTACTTTCCTCTCTGGAGAGCACTGGCCCTCTGTCCTCCGCCTCTTTGCTTCCTCCCCCAGCTTCTCTCTGATGAAGATTTCAACAACAGATGAGGAGGAGGGATGATGATGATAACTTTCAACATCTCTACTGTGAAAATAGGCGTTAGGACGCAGGCGAAAGCTAACACAGCAACTTTTGTTGTTGAATTGTTAGTCACCACAATCACACAAAGGTTCCACAGTGTCACTAAAGTTCTGCTGACCCACTGTCCCTGTCCCCTTCACAGACGGGATGAACTGCATGAACAAGGACCATGGCTGCGCCCACATCTGCCGAGAAGCTCCGGGCAAAGGCGGGGTGTCATGCGAGTGCCGCCCCGGCTTTGAGCTGGCCAAGAACCAGAAAGACTGCACATGTGCGTATACCTAACCTCAGCATGCACACCACATGCCCACGCAGTCGCTGCAGGAAGTGATGGTGCTTACAGATCAACCTTCAGTCTCCAATTTATGTGTCTTACTGTGTGATTTAAGTATCAGGCTTATTTAGACTAAATGTGCAGCTTCCAGACTGTGTTTGCAATCCAATACATATTTTCGTTTGTTGCTTTCTGTCAGCAGTTAATCTTGACTGCTCTTGACTTTGTTTTACAACTCACATGGCCACAGGTATTACTCACTTACCATGCCGGCTGCCTGCAGCCGTGAAATTTAGGGCTACTATTTTTGAGAGGCTGAAAACTAAGTTTCTAGTTACACTTAGTTTGGTAACACATTATGTTATGTCCAGACAGCGAGAGTGTTAAGATTGTGAAAGGCTCTAATGCTTCTTCCTGCTGTGATAATATTTCATTACCAGCGAGGGACCCGACGCTTTGTCGGCCTGTTGAGCGTGGTGGCACACGAGGGCAGTAAACAAATGGCCTACAACGCCTCCATGAACGCACAAACACACATCTTGCTTCTGTCTCCTTCACTTTACATTATTGTCTCTACTCTTACTTCTTTTTTCGACTCACCACAATTCCCATTTTTAGTATAACAAACAGTATTTTCACTATTCGACCGCTCTGCTTTAGGGAAGGTTGATGCTTGTACTGGGCTCAGTTCTGACACTGCTGCAAATAATATAGAATTTATGAACTTAACACGCCAGAACAAAAAAAATCCAAAGGAAATGATATTTTGACTTTTTCTGAAAATAAAAATATAGTGACAGCTTTGATGGTGCTGGACTAGTCCTCACCACAGCAAGATTTGACTGCAGATGTTTGCTTTGCAGAAAGGAACTTTCTATTGCAGACACCGAAGATATGAATATTGAATTTACTGTTGCTGCACTGTGCTGTCAGTGTCACACAGACCATTTGTCAATTTGTAGATGCATGTGTCAACCCTTCTGCTGTGTGAAAGCCATAGCTATTTAATAAATGGTAAATGGTCTGCACTTATATTGCCCTTTTCTTCCTATTAGTACACAAAGCGCTTTACGCTGCTTCTCATTCACCCATTCACACACACAAGCGGACACAGACTCACAGACCGATGGCAGAGCTGCTATTCAGGTGGCCTGACATACCGGGGGCAACTTGGGGTCAGTATCTTGCCCAAGGACACTACGACACATGACTGGAGAGGCCGGGAATCAAACCACTGATCTCATCTCATCTCAATAAAGTCATACAAAAAATCTACAGTCTATTTTACATTTGCCTTGATGTCTTGACGTGCTGTGATGTGGTACATTAACTGTTTTTCCACATCATTAATTTAGTTAAGTAAGGATTACATTGGCTTTGAATGCCTTGAGCTTTGTGTTGAGTATTGTTTATTGTGAAAGAGTGAAAGGTAAATGTGTGTGTGTGTGTGTCATCTTCAGTGACTTGTAACTATGGAAATGGAGGTTGCCAGCACACATGTGAAGACACTGAGACAGGGCCAGTTTGCACCTGCCATCAGAAATATGCCCTGCACTCAGACAGCAAGACCTGCATCGGTAAGCGATGAGCATGATGACTCCACCACTTCACACACAAATGCACCCCGAACTACCACACTTAGTTGTTAATTGTAAGATCAGTCATGTGTTTGAAGGCACTGAACAGTTTCAGTGTAGCACAGAAGATTTTAAAGTAATGAGGAAGTGAAGTGAAGGGTGGAGTTCACCCAAGGCTCTCAACCCATTTCACTCTGGCCTCGTCTTATTTAAACTCTCAGATTATAAAAGCTCATACAAAAAGAAAGCAATGACTCTGATGTCTTATAGAACTGACAGTAATGATGTAACAGAACATGTTCAGATCTTGTAACTCTGCTGCATTTATGAAATGCTGTCAGTAACTAAAATGATGGATGAGACCTAATTCAGTCAAATAATTTCATTTGTGAAAGCTGGACAGCTTTGTCTAAACCACATCCTGCATCTAAGCAGAATCAAATATCATATTAATGTCTATGTCCAGTGAGTTAAGAGTAGTATTTCAATAATCCAAAGCAGACAGTATTGAATAATGGTATTGAAGAATGGTTTTCTGTTCGTGTATAAGAATACCAATTGAATTTTACATGTTTCAGTGAGATGTTCTATAAGATTGTTTTAGGAAAATCTGTAATCTAGCCGAAAACATTGGAAGCAGCAAGTAATCTAGAGAAGGCCTGGGTTGCATTTGGACTGGTGACATACAAGATGGTATCATCAGCATTAGTGTATTAGTAGACCTAATACTGATTCTGGTGGAACACCTTTATCAACCATCTTAGAAATTGAATTGAAACCATCAACAAACAGTTGTAACTTAAGCAGAGAGATATAATGCAGATTATTTGGAAGCAGCAGTATTAAAGAAGCAGCATGTTTAATCATATAGCCGTTTTTATCAAAAGAGTTACCAATGTCATTAGCATGTATGAGCAGGTCTAAAGTCAGTGGGCATTATTATCCTCTAATGAGACACATAGTGGTGAGCTGACTAGTGAGAATTGTGAATAGTCTTTCTGAGAGGAGGATGTCCTTTAATATCTTATGGCCAGGAAAGGTTAAATTGCTTATTTCCAGATCATTGCTGTTGAGGATAGAACAAAACTGCAGTGAAACGCTATACAAATAGGGTATTTTCTCAGTCTCTGACTCCATCATCTCTGCCACATAATCAGCTATATGTTAAACACAAAAACATATAACATATAACTATATTTGGTGAACACCAGGCACTGCTCATCACCTATCTCCACAGCAAACTACATGGAACATGTTTGAATTAAGGAAACCATGAATTTAGTTAAATACAGAGAAGTACTTGCTTCAGAAGACAAGACGGCGATTGGAATGATGGTTCACTTTTCACCACAACTGTGACCCAAAGCATTTAGCCAAGACAAAGCTGGAGTTGTAAACAAGCCTCTGGCTATCTTTGTCTTCGGCTGTCCTCTGACTATGGTCCAGCCAAAGCCCAAACTTAAACCTCATAGAGCATCTGTGGAAAGACCATAAGATGGAAGCTCACAAGACACCTCCCCTTTAATCTGCTGAACCTGCTAGCAAGAATAAGATAAACTATCCACAGCCAGGTGTGTGAAGCTTGTGGACACTTACATAAGACTCCAACCTGTAGATGTTGCCAAAGGGGCTTCTAGACATTACTGAATAAAGTGAATACTTTAGTAAAGGAGAGATTTCTGTTTTTAACTACTAATACACTTTAAAAAACATATATATTCACTTTGTGAAGATTTTATTTTTTCAGTTAGAAATTTAGTTCACAATACAGTGAAGTCTGCATTAGCATAATTATTGAGCTGGCTGGTGGACGACGATGATTGACTGACACATCTCTGAAAAATGCATATATCATATCAAAACTCAGTGAATCCAGCCAGCAATCAGTAGTCAGCTCCCTTTGCCCATACAGTTCATTTGTACATATATAGCTATAGATAATAGAAGCCTCCACATCCTTGCTCTTAAACAGAGCATGTTCATTTCCGTCTTGTTTGTTTTATTTCTCTAACCAGTAGAGAATAAATAAAGTGTTCCAGGTAAGTGGAAGT
The DNA here is from genome assembly GCA_034779795.1 of Ctenopoma multispine. NCBI lineage: Eukaryota > Metazoa > Chordata > Actinopteri > Anabantiformes > Anabantidae > Ctenopoma > Ctenopoma multispine. The sequence goes on along the minus strand of JAUYWH010000015.1, from coordinate 1,555,075 downwards.
TGTTCTTAGCCCCTGTGAAGAGTCCCAGAAAGCACTTGTTAGTCTAGCAACATTAAGGCCACAAACAACACATAATATTCTGTGGGAGATCGAGTGGTTGGTACCCTCTCTATTAAATTACTGGATTTTATTTATTTTAAAAAAAGGAACTGAATTTATAGATTGAGGATACCTCTCATAATGCATTAACTCTGAATAAAAATAATTTAGCTGTTATGTTTACTCCACTTGCCCACGCTCATATAATTAGATTTTTCTTTATATTCAACATTAATATTCTGTGATTTTTGGGAAAATTTTTGTTTTCATTTGTGTTCTAACCAATACTTTAAGATCTTTTATTAACAGTGTATTAGCACATTAGTGAATCTTGCTATGGTGTTTTGTTCAAAACAATAGTGCAACATTTAAGGTCATTTTTAAAGAGGTGGACTTGCACTGTAACAGACATAGGTTACGTAGTCATACATAAAGTGTATTTAAATGTGAATAAGTGACAGCACTGGTCTTTAAATTCAGGTGCAACCAGAACACTTAAAAAAGCTCTTTGGTCTTTTTCTGAATAAACTGCTTTGTGGTAAGTAAGAATGGAATCCAAAAAAAACAGAGACAGCTGTCCAAAAATGTTGGAAATGAGTTATGGGTATAATAAGATGGAGGTTGACATCCAGTAGCCAACAGTTCCTCACTCTCAAAAACTTAGCAAACCACAGTCTGAACAATTTTTTCCAAGAATTGATGCAAATTCCAGAAAAAGTGTTTGTAGCTGTTAATTCTAGGCAAAACTCCCCAGAGAAGTCATTGCTAAAGCTCTGAGCTTGGAATCAGAATTTGTTTGCACTCTCTTCCTGCCAGAATCTCTAACCTGGCAAGATAACAAGTCACCACGTCTCTATCCAATTAATGAGCTGCTTGGAATTCCATTGGTCTTTTGTTTACAAGTTGTGGTTCATTTGTAATTGGGCAGTGTAAAACTTAATGAACCAAATAAAAAAAACAAGTAAACTTTTCCATGTCGTTCAAACCGAGGAAAATAAAGTGTAAATGTGATTTGTTACATGCAAACTGGGGAGATTACAACCACCTGCCCGAGTACAAACACAGTTTACTAATTTCTGACTGACTGTGTAGTGAGAATCATCTTAGAACGATATCAGTGATCTCTGTCTTCTTCTCTCTCTCTCTCTCTCTGTCTGTCTCTGGCTTAGTCAAGCAGATTGCTGGGCTGCTTTTCAGCAGTGTGATATTTTGCCTGCCAGTAACCCTTTTTCTTTTCAGTTGCTTTGATGAAGTGAAGCATACCATCAAGGAAAGGCGTGTGAAGAGGACGCAGAATAAGAGCGAGCGAGAACCCTCCTCTCCCTCTGTTCCCAGTGTCTTGTATCTGTCTTTTCTCTTTGTCTTTCTTTCTGTCTATTTTGACAAGAGGAAAGCCCAAGTCACCCATGGGCCTATGGGCCTACCTTTAACCCCGGTCACTGTTTTATCCTTTCTATGTAGCGCTGTCCCTCTGCTCCCTCTTCCTCCTCCCTTCCACGCCTCCTGCTTTCTGGTGATAGTACCTGATTGCCTGTCTTGTCTGAGCATCATGCTGAAATGAAATCAGGTTAAAATAAGGAAGAGTGGGGGGTTGGGAACTGTGTGTTAGCCTCTGTGGTTAAAAACAGACATCTCAATTGCAGCCTGATCTTAAGTGAAGCTCCCACAATAGAAAACCTAACCTCTCTTACACCTATTCATCTTTCAACCTGCTCATAAGATCACAAAAGTGTCAGACTCACCAAAACCAAAACCTGCCAAAGCCATAGTGGCCTCCAGGTCTCATCCCCATCCATCAGCGTCTGTTTTTGCTACATTCAGATAGGCAGGGACTTGCACTGCTCACCTTTCTTCACTCTTATAACTTACCATTCCTACTGCATGTGTCCAGTCATACGTGTTACGGTGTCCATTTTTCTGCCACTGCCTCTCACTAATCTTTCTGTCTATCTGTTTGTCTGCTTGCCCAATTGCATGGGAGAGCCCGAACTGCATTTGTAGGGTTCTTTTTTCTGTTTTCTTTTCTTTCTTTTACTTTTTCCTTTTTTGAATTGGAGAACATTTTATTGTTTTTTTTAGCAACTCTGGTCCATCTGTTTTCCCCGTCCTTTGTAGGTCTGCCTCTCTAAAACCCTCTCTGTGGGCCTCCAACCACTGCTTAGTCCCATAGAGTCTTTAGAAGCGAGTGGCTGGGACTCCTCTCTTCCCACCCCTTCTCAACCCATCTTACACATCCACAAACACACACACATACTCACACACACACACACACATTTGATCTCCCTCACTGGCAGATTTTTTTTCACACACTCAAGCAAGCAGACGCTGAAAAGCACGCTCACTGGTATGCACAGGCTCTGAATTCAGCATCACACACACATTCACTTAGCACCGTAGAAAGTCTTCATTCATCCCTGAGTGTACTTCAGAGAGTCCTCCACTATGTCCATCTAGCGCCCAAGAAGAGAGAGAGCAAAAATGGTAGAGGATGTTAATTACCCCCATTTCCAACCCCACCCCCAATAGGACTCAGTTTGTACATCAAAGGCCAGTCCTATTGCAGCAACTGGCCCCATTCCCAGAGAGATGCTCTTTCAGGGCCTAATGATTCAGGTCCATTGAAAGCCCACCTTCCTCCCCCAGTCCCATCACCAAATCCACCATCCCCAACAAGGCAACACATGCATGCCATCCTAACAGCCATCCCCACTATTCCCTTTCTGCCACCAACTCCACTCCACACCCCTGCCACCCACTGCCCAGCTTTGGGAAAATGGTTCTTCCAGCGTTGACTGTTAAAGCCAGTTGTGATGTGTTCCATAGACAAACAGGCAACCAGCGCTGCCCCCAGAATACCTCCTTCTGCTTTTTTGATTTCTCTGCATGCCCTCTCTACACTACCCCTTCAATTCCCATTTCTCAGTGTGTGCACCCCTGTTGCTCCTGTATACCTCTCCCATTGTGGGCCATGATGGGACTGGGACTACTTTTTCTTGATCTCTCATCTTGTCATTGCTTGGTTTATTGAGCTCTGCTATCTGGCCTGTCCACTTCCTCCCTTTCACCACCATTTCTCTCCCTTTTTGTCATCATCATTGTCCATTGATGTTTTGTCCACATTTAAGGTAGTTTTTGTTGGAAATGTTGAACATATACTCTTCCCTTCTTCCTCCTCCATCCTTATGTGAGGGAATCATTGCTGACAAAGTGAGGCTATTTGATATGGAAGACAGAAAAACTTCATCGGCGACAACAGCAACGTCAACATCAGAATTAAAATCCCCCTTAATGTTCACCCCAACCCTATCCCATCCCCAAAACCCTGCAACTCTATCATTTTTAACATTTTTTTCATATGTGAGCCCTGAACATTTTTTCCCTCCCCTTCTCTTTTCTACCTACCTATTTGCCTACCTACTGCTTCCTTTTGTTAGCAACACACTGACACTGACCATTCTCATTTATTTTGTTTTGTTCTTTTGATTTGCTCTGAGGGATTTATCATTTGTTTGGGGATTAACACTCTAATAGGGGTTTTGGCGCTTCTTCATCACTTCTTGCTTCTTGGCTTTAGTGTTTTGCTCAAACGCCAAGAGGGGCTGAAGGTCTGGTCATTTGGGCTTCTCATTAACCTGCTGCTCACTGTTTGTCCCCTTGTCACTTGTGTTTTAGAGAAAGATGAGGCTGCAATTGAGAGCTCTGAGTTCAATGCCACGTCAGTAGCTGATGTGGACAAGCGGGTGAAACGGCGGCTACTTATGGGTAACTCTTTTCTTCCTCTTTCTATGTGTTGCCATGGCGCTTGTGCTTGTATCCCAGAATCTACTCCTCTCCACTTCTCTTTGTCCGCCTCTATCTGTCTTTATTCAGTTTTTCTTTTGTTTTGTTTAGTTTTTCTCATAAACCTTTGGTGCCCATTGTGTCTACTCCCTAAGTCACAGTTTTGTTGTGACTGTATCTAACGTGATGAAAAAGGAGTAAAACAGGTTGCTGTTTTCTTTTAAACACTTCTTCCCTAACTCTGGCTACCCCATTTCTGGATGGCTCTAAAGTTTTCTCTGTGACTAACATTTACTTTTTCAGTTGCATCTTACTCCAAATGTTTTATTTCCTTATTTTCCGTTACAAAACAGGATACCTTACCAAAAACATGTAAAACCCCTGATGTAAACCCAACTTTGCTCACAGATTACAACGCTATGCCATGAAATATTTGCACTGTACCTGGCAGAATATTCTCAAATGCAGAATCCTCAGTAAAGGTGAAGAAAGAAACACTGCTGCCACGGTATCCCATGGTGCTGAACAAAAGTCTCTCAGACATTCCAGTCCTTTCTATACAGTGAATGATTTGTTGGGCTTTGTGTTCAAACAAAGTTAAAGTCATCAGACAGAAGTTTGTGGCCAGATGAATGTTTGGTCCTAGAATTTTTTCCTGTTTTTTTTCCTGTTTTCCTTGCATCTTTGAGCCTTCCATAACAACAGTATTATAAATACCAAGGAAATGACCATATCAAAGACCTCCTCTACTATACTGAATTTAACCTTTCTTTTATTTTCTAAGAGAGAGGTACATCTGTAATCCTGAACCCACTAAAAACAAATGTTCGTTCTGTATTCTATTGAATCATGTTCCACACTGACCAATTTCCATAGAAGTTTTATTTCAGTAGGCTATGGCCAGTGTGGCTTGGAGGAAGAGTGAAGAATTTGGTATTAGGTGTGCTTGTCCCTCTTCCACATTTATATCCTTCTCTCTCCTCCCTCAGCTACCTTTTAAATTCATATGCTGTTTCTCCCACTAGATTAACCTTCCTCCACCTCCTGCTGAAGCAGCATGTCACCTACAGTGATGATGGTGTTCCGCTTATAATAATTGATTGTACAAACCCATTTCCAAACAAATGGGATGCTGTGCAAAATGTAAATAAAAACAGAAAGCAATTCTTTGTAAGTCATTTAACTAAAAAATGAAACTAGACTCTGTACTCGTGCTAAAGATGAGAGGGACCATCTGGTTTGGTGTGAGTTCAAAAGTCAGCAAATGTATTAGTAGTGGGGTATATTTGTGTACATAGCATGAGTAATTTGCACATCTGTGAAGGCTTCATTAATGCTGAATGATACGTATATACAAGTTTCAAAGCAAAGTTTGCTGCCATCTAGAAAATGTCTTTTTCTGGGAAGGCCTTAGTTATTTCAGCAACATAATGCCAAACTACATTCAGCATATAGCATGGCTTAGTAGTAAATGAGTCCAGGTGGTAAACTGTCCTGTCTGCAGTCCAGACCTGTCACCCACTGAAAACATGTGGTGTATGATAAAGCAAAAAATATGAAGTCCCCAAACTGTCGAACAGCTGGAATCCCATATCAAGCAAGAATTGGGAAATGTTATTATTGTTAAAAGCAGAGGTGATACAACACTGTGAAAAATAAACCCCTGTCCAAACTTTTTTTTGCTGGCATAAGATATTAATATGAGCATTTTTTTTTAGTTTAAGTATTTGATCTGTGTCTTTGTACTATTTTTGATTCTGTTTTTAATTACATTCGAAACAGCACCCCAACATTTTGGGAAAATACATACCTGTATTTTTCACTCCGATTATATTTGAAACTCACACAGCAGGGATTAAAATCATGAAAACTAAATACCCAACATTCCAATTTATTATAAATGCCCCCAGGTTCCTCAGTGATTTGATGTTCAGCTCTTTGCCAATAGATCTCCTGATTTCACCTTAGAAATTTGCAGAGATAGAAACATTATCCATTTATGGAATAAAATTGGCAATAAAATCAGAAATCCACTCATGTCAGCCAAATGTCTGTTGAAGTTGGCTTGACTATTAAACATACAGCTAGTAGGACTGGTGTGAAATATGAAATGCTTTTATGTTACTCAGGTCAATCCTGCACAATTTCCTTTCAAACATCATCCTTTGCAATAAATCAAGCCATTAATAGTACATTACTTATGTACATATATTTAGTAATTAGTAGTAGTAAATTCAGATAAATAGTTTACAGTACATTGACCTTGATACTAATATCATCAAAATATTAATGAAACATTTAATATTAGAATCAGTTGGAACATGAGTGTGCTTCCATCATACCTATGTGTGTTAAAGAACACATAAGAATATGTAAGCACAGAGGCCACCCCACTGCTGCTCTGGTGCAACCCGGACTGCATCACTATGTTAGATGACACTGCCATCACTTTGTCTACCTCCTCCCCCAGTGCCATCCCACAGCATGGACAACAAACTGATCGAGACAAATGGAATTGGAGCCGAGGGGTTAATGAAAAGGCACTACTACGAGGAGGACAGGTTACAAACAAATTTTGTGATATTGGTGTTGGATGAAGAGCTAGACAAGGAGCCAGGTGCTGGACACGTGAACATGCGAGTGTGAGTGTCAAAAGAGAGACTGTGGTCATGGCCCTGGATTGCAAATAAACCATCACCTCAGGACAGATGAAATTAAACTGAGCTGTGTGCATGAGTTTGTAGGTGTAGCCACATAGCGTGATTGCAAGCTGGAGCTTTGCTGAGTGACAGCTGATGTACGTGCACATCATGGACTAAGGGTCTTATTGAGCACTGAAAGGTAACAATGCTCCCTCTCACCTTTTGATAGCAATGCAGCATTAACTGTTACTTGGCATAAAGCTTGAGTTTACAAATAGCACATGTCCACCCCCCCAACCCCCTCCCCCTGGCAGCTTTAATCAATAGAACATGTATCCTCATCTCATGAAACAAAAAAACGCAGTAGTGAGTGTTTCTACACTAGGACTGTAATGGACGTGTATACTTACTATCTTCCTCCTTCCCACCTTAAAAATGTGCATCATTTTTATGGGGGGAAGTTTCCTGTCCCCCATATGAGTCTTCACTTAGTGAACAGTGTCAGCAGAAAATTCACCAGCTTTTGCAAGATTCCTGGTGATTCCAGGAATCATCAGAAAGCGGTTATAAACACACACACAGGCAAACTAGACAAGGAGGGAAACACCAGAAATATGCAGGGTTAGATGGAGGGTGTGAGGGCTTGGTAAAGGGGGGCCAAGAAAGTTGTGTTGGGTGGGGGTGGGGGGCACATCAATCAGGCCTGGAGGTCTGTGTGTTCCTGGGTTCAGCCTGGCCCTGGGTATGGGCGAGGCCTGGAGAGAGGGGCTCCAAGCAGGACTGTGCTAACCCTCAGCTAATGACAGGGCTGACAGTACTCAGCATAAATCACTCCGACCCATAAACACCACCTCTAAATGGTGGGTCTATTCACATGCATGAGCACCTTTGACACTCACACAAGTGTTATTGATGTTTATTGAGGTGTTCACACCTGTGGAGACACGTAGACACGACTTTGACACGACTCTGACACTGTACGCAGTCATGACAGACCCCCAAGATGGTTAGTGCAGTGGGGACAGGGGTCTGCTGTCATACCCTACAGGGCCCATCAAACAGGCTCCTTGGATAATGGAGTGCCTCTTCTTCCAGTTTTCTTTCTTCATCAAAGAATTCAAACTCATTTTGAAAATGGATTGGAATTTGAAACAGTATCTGGCCTCACAATATGTCTAAACAGAGAACTGAACATGAAAGGTATTGTAAATTATGTGATTACGGGAAGGAGCAGTGAGACTGATCTTGTTTGGAGCTGCATGAGGGGGAACACAAACGTACAAATACCTTCCTGTTTCTCGGTAGGGAGTGTTGGCCATCGTCGCTTTGGTGTTTGAATCTGCATTCTTGAAGGGCATTACGGTAATGTCTTGACATCTAGATGTGGATGAGTTTGCCAGCCTGAAAGGTCTTCTTCTGTTTTTCCTTGTTTACTTCACACAGGCACACAGTCTCCTGGCATTTTAATTAAATCGGAAAAGCCACCAGACAGGATGGTTTAATCCCGGTTGTCCAGCAAAAACTCCAAATGTAAACTTTTTAGACATGGTTGAAACACAAATGGAAATTGAGTTTGACCTTATATATCAAATTTGTTTCACAGAACAGCATCATGTCAGACTTAGAATTTATTGGTATTATTAAAAAAGCAACAAAGTGCTGATTAGTGTCTAAGTGGATCGTCCTTATTAGGTGCAGTTTCATTGAATTACATTCAGCAAACATGAGTCAAAGTCGAGCTTCAGTCTCCTCAGCACTTTTTGAGGTCCCTTGGGAAAGTGTGTGCTGAGCTCTGCTGAAGCAACAGTGGCTGGGCAGGTGAGCTAGAGTTACCTTAAGCTGGTGTTTGTTTTGGGATCAGCTCAGGCAGCATTCACAAGTCCAAGCAAACCTTATCTGCTCCACATAATAAAAGAACATTTTTTCTGGAGAAGAACTGTACACGTCAATTCTTCCAAGTGTGTTCTAGACTTACAGCACCTTGTCCTAACTTTATTTTTCTGTTTACTTACCTTAACCCTCTTATTTGTATTATCTGATTTCTTGTCACTTTGGAAACAGGACCGACCTTTGGGCCAAAGAGCTCTTCACCCTGTATCAGCACAATTTAATGTGTTTTGTCTTGCTGTAATGATAAACACTGTTCTCACTGATACGCATCATGATTGTGACTTTCCTTGTGTATATGAACATCATATTTTTCTCTATATTCAAATGTCTCTATATATGAAAACTGGGGTGTTGTGATTCCATCTGTGAAAGCTACATGAAAAAAGACAAGAATACATGACATCCTACTGTGCTGTTGTTTGATTGTGTATTCTTTTGATGCATGAAGCTTTGTCTCACCCAACATCACCATGCTATCTGAGAAGCAGGGGCCACGCGTTAACATCCCCTCCATCTCTTTCTCTTTTTCTGCCTTTGTCCCATCATTTGCAGAGACCTGCGCCGTGAACAATGGTGGCTGCGACAGGACGTGTAAAGACACAGCCACAGGGGTTCGCTGCAGTTGCACTGTGGGATTCACCCTACAGCCTGATGGCAAAACATGCAAAGGTAAGCAAATACACAGCAGTGTGCACGCCCACTGTAAGGGTCAGTGGTGTACAGTTGCCGTTCACTGAGCATTCTGTGTGTTTGTGTAGAGGAGGCCTGGTCCTCTACACACACATGGATGGTTTCTGAGCAATCCAGAGCCCAACCTCACTATTCACTTTATTTCCAGATTCCCTTGATCCAGTCCGATCACTTGTTTGATGTTGCTGACAAGCATTACTCCACTTCTGACGGTCCACTGGTGATGCCAGTGATGGTGATATGAGCCCCCTAAGCATGGGCCTTAACATCCTAAAAACATTGTTATAGCGTTTTGGTTTTCCTCTAAACAAACTGTGGGGCTGACTGTGGGTTCAACCTGAGACAAGCACTTTATTTCCCCCAAGGGCTGGACAACAGTAGCAGGGACAGGGTTGTGAGGGGGCAGGACAGAGTGTTTGGTCATTGCATTCACAAGTTCAGAGAGAGATTTTCCTGAAAGTGTGGAATAGTGCTTCTTTTTATGACTTTCCTTACCTGTAGTGCAATGTTGGTGCCAAGATGGTAATGAATTTGAAAATGTATGTATCATAGAAAAAGAAGCTAAGAAGTGGTAGGGCAGGTGGAGAAGGCCAGTAATCACAACTTGCGTTTTTATCCCTTGGTCCAAGTGTCTTTGGGCAAGATACAGAACCCCAAGTAGCTTCTAGGATGTGTTGTCTTCAAGTTGCTTTCAATAAAAGCATCTACTAAAGATAAAAATTCCTTCATTTCAGGGTTCACAACACTCAGAAGGATCTCTGTTCATATTCGAATATTTGCCTCTTGTTGGAAACCTGTTATATAGAAGCTAATATCGCAAACTATTTTGAAATGCATAATGCACTTTGTTTCTTCAACAGACAGTACATAGTTTAAAGTGGAGATAGGCCGGGTCATGCATGTTTTCACTTGGGGAAGTCTTTTTTTTACCAACTTGACCATAGTGCAGTTACCTTCAGTTTCCTTTACAGATTGTTACTAATTTTAACAGTTTCCTTGTAAAAATGCAAGAACCCCTCCACTGTGGTGTCAGTACAGTAGATGTTCTCTTGTGTAGAGCTACCTGTAGTAACTGAGAAGGACAATGAAGCTGTATGCTCCCTCTGACTGTTCCTCGTCTCTGTATGGATGGAAAGATGGAGCAACGGGGCACTGCCCTGCTTAACCAAACCTCATGTGACACACGTATTCAACAAGACATAGGAGGCGTCATAGCGAATCAAGTGCAACTCAAGTGACAGCGGCCTGACTGACAGAACTGGGGCCCCTCGCGTGATGTGAGCATGCTTTTAGAAATTGTATAATACTGTCTCTGTATTTATGTGTGTGTGTTTGTGAATTAAGTGTCAGGCAGTTTGAGAATGTGGCATGTAGGTGTGTGAAATCCTGGAGCCGGAGCTGTCTCACGCCCGGCAGGCAGACGACACGTCAGCAAACTTTGAGATGTGTGAACACTGAGGCCCACGCTGGCCACTCTCTCTCTCACTCTCTCTCTCTCTCTCTCTCCTCACCAAGACATATAGACCCTTACACAGACAGCACCATCCAGCTGCAGATGCAGTAAATACAGCAGCTGACCCCTTAACTTACGCTGCTATTTAATAGAAGAAATACTAGAATAAAATGTAAAAATCATCTGAGTGGCTGTGGTTTTGCATTACATTTACATGTTAAATATGTACGTCAGAACGTTTTATTAACTCTCCACCAGTTGAGTTCGAAACATTATTTTCAGTTACATCAGAAATTCGGTAGAGCTAGTTAAATAATGAGTATTGGTCCTTCCATCCTAGTGGTGAAGAATCTAGCATCTTTTACCATGTGACCTTGCTATGATTACGGTTTAATGATGGCTGGTTTGGTATGATAAAGTTTAAGGCTTTGTTTTGGATTTGAGTTCTTTGTTAAGGTTAGCTGACCTTTGTCATCATGGTTACTAAAATAACCACATTAGGTTTATGCAATGTGGTCATAGATAGAAGATATAAGAAAATGGGAAATAAATTGCTGTCCTTTGAAAACACTGCGAAATGGTGTCACTTGACTTATTTTGCTCTTGTCACAATCCATCTGGTCTCTACTTTGTATACTTGAAAACTTATTCGCTCAATAGCTATTTCATTTTAACAAACAATTGTTTACCAGTGCATGTAGAACAACATATCACTGTCCCTCATTTGGCTCTAGCAGCCATGCATCATCTGCTGACAGGCATGTTGCATACTGGGAGAACATCTCGTCCACTGCTCTGATGTCAAGTTTAAGCCCAGCAGCTTTCTTGAACACTTCCACTTTGTCTCCTCGGGTGATTTGTGGCCCTGACAGAACCCAGCATTTATACTGGTGGAAAAATGAGAAAGTTTTCCCTCTGTGTTTGGGCCTAAGTTGAGTGGGGAAGATGGATAGGTGCTCAGTCCAGATGTGCCCAGCCCATATAATTTGGCTGTGGATCAGCCCCAGGGGTTCATAAATCCCTGAGCAGGGATCAGTGCTGAGGGGAGCTGAGAGACAGAGAACAGGCAGTCCACATCCATCAGTATCAATCAATCGGGTACTGAGCAGGAAAGCACGTACTCAGACAAACCCTACAAACACACACATGCATTTATCTCCATGTCAGACATCCTGTAACATCCCTGGTGCTGTTTGTAACCTAGTGAGACCCAGACCACAATCTAAAGGACCACCAGACTGAAAACTGATTCACTCAATAGCTATTTCATATAAACAAGCACTTCAGTGCATGTAGAACAACACATCTTTGTTGTGCCACCTATCCCCCTCAACCTCCCTCTTGTAAACTTTGAGGTGCAGTGGCAGCAAACGGGTAGCCACGACTTTGTATCTGTGTGTATCAATGTGTATCAACTTTGGTTTCCCGCACTAGACCTGAAGTGTTCATATTCGTTACCTAAAATGGTGAGTTTGTTCTTTAGGCCTTTGTTTATGGATGGGTTCTCTGTAACCTTGGCAACAGAGCACACACACAGGTTGCAACGCATGTCTGAGAGTTAGTTAATCAATATCTCCTGCTGAAGCGCTCATGCACATGGGTGTGCGTTGACCCTGGTGGCACATGTAATCACAGCAGTGTATTGTAGAGCACAGTGTATAACTGCTGCCATTTAGCAGTTAACCGATTGTAGTAGTTAGAGACAAAAAAGTGCCCTGATGTTAGGTGGCCTCATCTCACTAAATTGCTTGATAGAGACAGACAGCTCCCCACCTCTCTCTCTCTCTCTATCCCTGTCTGTATCTACCTTACTCTAAGATGAGGGACGTGCCTCGTCAAGCCTGTCTATCATAATTTAAATATAAACTATGTACTTCAATATAAACTATGTAGGGCATGCTTAAAACCCAACAGCATGATAAACACCCTTTCAACTGTACTGACAGATGAGGTGGTTCAGCCTCATGATGATAGACAAACCAACCTGAGAAGGCGTTTCATTACAGGGCTCTCGTGCCGACAACCGGGTGAGGGAGAGAGAGACAGAGGGAGGGAAGGACAGGGAGAAAGAAGATTTTTTTGAACAGTTTCCAGATGTTTGATTAGAAGGTGCACACTGAAGTTGAGATCAGTTACTGTATACGCTATGTCCATGTGTGCTTCTATTTTTGTGGATTAATTAGTGCACATTTAGTTGCATGCTAGTCTGTATTTTCTGCACATACACATTCATTGAGGGCTCACTGTGGGTGTTTCTGTGGATAATGTTTTGTTGGTGTACTTTGCTGTACTTTGTGCACCTGAGACACGTCCCCACTGGCCTGCATTCCTGCTTTACCTGAAAAGACCTGAAACCATACTCACACACTCATGAGATAAGGACACAATATTTACCATTTGATTTTCAGTCACCAAGACGTTATAGACTTTTAACAAAGGAACTCCACCATCGTGTAAACATCTATTTATATAAACAAACATGCTCAAACATAGACGCTCAAACAGTACACTACAGAAGACCATTTTTACCTTCACAACTACAAATCCCATTTCCAAAAACAAATGTTTCTAAATATTTATAAATATAAGTAAGTTTAGAATGTCATGCTTGCAACAACAAAACACTTTGTACCAAACTATGTGGCAGAATAGTCAATCAGTTCAAAACAATTATTTGTTAGAGCAAGACGTTCAATTCCTCATGCGTTATTGCATGAGACACAGTCATGCTACCGTAATAAGTATAACTGCATGAGCTTTGGAAGTACTTTGGAAAATCGTCGAAAATACCATTGACCCAGAGGCGTAGAATGGAATTTTACAGGGGCGTATGCTGCCAAGGCAACATCTTTTTTTTCCAGGAAGTCAGTGGATATTTCGGCAGGAGTGTGCCTAGCCTCATTCTGTACGTAGTACAACAGACATTTTTTGACCAACAGTCCAATGCCCCCCAAAAGCCCAAAAATCAAGTGCAATCATGTATGACATAGACAAGTTTCAATGAACCCAGTAAATGCTTAGCATTGTTGCTTAGAAAGATTAATTTTCTATCAATCAACTTAATGATTCTTATCAGTAAAATAGCAGGCACACTAATCTGGTTCCGTCACCTGACATGACAGATGCAAGGTCTACAGTTCCTACTCTGGCTTAACCAGGCCCAGATCACTGCCTGTTTAACTGTTGCAGAAAACTGAGTTTCCCTTGGCTCACATGCACCCGTGGAGTGTTTGTTATTGAACAGAATCAAGCGCAGGGATCATTTCATACCTGAATAAATACACGCTGCCTCCCGACCTGATGTCTGTCCTCTCCACTGGCAACATCCTTTGAAGAAAACTAACGCTGTCCAAGAGAACTGGATCCTCTGTAGGCTGTTTGTAATTATTTGTACAGGTTCAGGTTTCTGCAAATGTATTCCATTTAATTGCTTTTTTCTGCAAATATTTGGTAAAACTACATAGTCCCTGTCCGCTGTGTGCAGCTCCTACAGGGTACACACACACAAGAAAGTCTAAATGCAATGACAACAGTTTTTCTCCTGGTTGGTTTGATTCAAAACAGTTTTCCACCTTCTGTCTTTTTCACAGGAGCAAGGTGGACAGATGAGGCTCTTACATAACAGCCTAACCCTGTGCTTGACCTTTAGGTGCTCGGGTCAGAGGTGAGAAGTTAGGGATTGTTTACAGCACACCACTGATCAATCAGGTCAGTCAGTGGGTCTTAATCAGGCCGCTGAGCCCAGCAGCAGCATCAGGGTCTCTGCTAGAGTCAGGTTTCTCATTCCAAACACTAAACTTCTTGCTTGTTTCCTTTGGCTGTGGTGGATGTTAGCTTTCTCATTTGGCCTGCAGCTTCCACTGCAGCCAGCAATTAATTTCCAAAATATCTACCATGGAAGAAAATTCCCTTGAGATCACCTTTCAACTGCCAGTAAATTCAATTCAAATTCCATTGTGTAGGAGGCTGAATGTTTGGGTTATGGAGAAACTGTTAAAAGATGCCAGAATAGATTTGATAGGCTCGTGGGAGACTTCTAATCAATTACTCAGTGTCACATCAAGCAAGTCTTTCAGCACAGTGAATCTGAAGCCCTGAAGGCTCTGAGGTTTCAAAGTGGAGCACACAGCTAACTGAAATTTGGCTGCACCATTACAGCTAATCGTCTGTGAAGATTCTCAGTCATCCAGTTAAAGTTGTCTGAAGATTGAGTCATGGCAACTGGACTTCTTTCTTCCAAGTAGAGACGTTTCGTTCTGCATCCACAG
>JAUYWH010000015.1:1518846-1540213 GCA_034779795.1 Ctenopoma multispine | reverse complement strand
CAAAGGCAGGGGATTAGTGTGGGTAGATGTAACAACCCCCCCTGACCGTTCCTCCTGCCCCCATTGAGTGGGTCGTTGAACACCCTTAACGACCCACTCAATGGGTCACCTGCCTTTGTTTCACTTAACAGCTCAGACCTTGTGTTTTATATTAAATGATATAACACCACTGAGAGTATTAAGGCCAATAATGGAAAAACAGAATGAGTAAGACAAATAAATATGCCAAAGTGGCATGTATTGTGTAGATTCCCCTAAAAAACTTTACATTTGGAAGCCTGCAAATTGTGATGTCAGCACATGGCCCTTTTTTGAGACATGTCTGTGATTTGAGGTGTCTGGTAGAGCTGTTTAACATTCAGAGACATGCATGGCGCTCGACAAAGGATGGGCCTATTGATCAAATGTCAGAGTAAGATACTGATACTCTATGTCAGAGATGGATCCCATGAAGCAACCTCTATAGTGAGAGTGGTATCTCTCAGGACAGACAGAGACAGAGGATTATGGAGGAAACCTCAGTGTCATTATTTATAGGGTATTTGCATGTTTGCACATTTGTGTCCATGCAGAGACAATTCTGAGTGTGACTTTACCTTGCTGTCCATATGCAGAGTTAATTAGTTAATTAGGATCATTCACATTAAATATTGCCTTCTGGAATCCCAGATGTCTGTGCACCAGTCTCATTTATGTGTCCTTCAGCTGCAGTAAAGGTCAGTTGCCCCATCACTTCAGTCAAGACTGAAATATCTGAAATATAAATATAAAATAACAACTGGATCTGATGGATTGCCATTGAGCTTTTCTACACATAGTCAAGGTGCATAGAGAATGAATACTAACAGTGCCACCAGCAGCTCATGTTTTCTTCTTATTCTATAAAATTGAATAAAACTCCCATCAGTCTCAGTTGTACTTTTGATTTGTGCTACTAAGAAAGCATTGGTATGTTAACAAGGTGAACTGCCATAAGATGTTAACAGAAAACACACAATAACCACTAATGACACAAATCTTTCCTCGCACAATTTCCTTTCTTTCACATGATGACCTAGAAATGTCTTTCAATTGTTTGAAAGACCTTCAGGTAGCTGTAAAATGCGTAGTTAAGGGAAATAATTTGCAGTACAAATACAGAATAGATGGCGCTTAAGAAAGCTTGCCACACATGTCAGTCCACCATCAATTCCCCCTGCACCCACTCTGTCTCTTTATCATTTCAAGATGTGTGGAGGCTTAATGTATTTATTTAAACTCAAAGCTTATTTAAGCTCCATTAAAGGTAATTATATACTCTGTTATAAAGCTCAGCCATCCCCCAGAGTGGCCATTAAGTGAGGGTGTTTCTGCCAGTGCTTGTGGCTGCCAGAAAAATTACGAAGCTGTGTGTCTGCGTTGGGGTGGTACCCACTGCTTTACATCAGAACAGAGACAATGTGGGCAGAGAGGGAATGGGGTTGTTTGTTAGATGTCTTAGTTACCAACATGCATGATTGGAGAATCGAGACTTTCACCCTCATTAAACCTTTGTGCTGGTGCTTTATCCAATACTTTAGTTAAGTGGTCCTTTATAGATTTCCATGCAGGAAGTCATGATATTTCTCTCTTTAAACCTCTCTTTAGCTCTGTGGTTCTAAGGTTTGTGTAGTCATTGTAACCTGAAAGCAGAAAGAGAAACATCTCCTTTGCTGCCTCGCTGACATGGATCAGCTGCTGTCAGCACACTGCAGAAAAGAACAGGGAAATGACTGTGGTTCATTAGAAAGCTGGCGCTGCAGGTTAGACAAGAGACAACAGAGCATAGAAGATAAATCCAATAAATTACATAAAGGAAGTTAAATTGAGCGAATAAAGCTAAATGGGTCTCTCCTAGTACAACATCACATTTTGTGATGACTTGATGTGATTTGTGATGAATATACTTCAATGCTGTTACCCTGAACTCCATTCTCTTCCCATCGACTGTGAGGAAATCCATTTTAAATGAGCCAGATGGAGGAAGGCCACTGACAGGGCTCAGCAGGACATACAGTTTGCTACATTTTCACCAAGGCGTGCAGCCAGCTCGTTGTGGATTCCTGTCTCGGCTCCATATTTAGATGAAGACTTCATTCAGCAGAAGCTCCCCAAGGAAACAGAGTGAGACAGGATAAGGCCAGGGAGTCCTCAGTCTGCCCTGATGGAAAAACACAGTGGCTGAGTTACTTGGCTATTTTATAAAGGCTCCCATCACGCTACACTGATAGCCATTTGAAAGGGTGTATTGAATGGAGCTCCCTGTGCTCTCATCACCCCCTCTTGTCCTCTTGACCTTGTTAATAGCTGGGTCTAAACTGATCAGTCTAAACTGAACTGTCTACACAGCTAATAACCATTCTGCTTATCCTGTAGAGGGGTGGGGGGGACTTAAGGCAATCTCAGTTGCCACCAGGCGAGAGGTGGTGTACACCTGGACAGACCTTCAGTTTATCACAGGGCAGCTGTATACTGCATAGTAATAGGTTATAAGTTCTATCATAATATAATAAGTTCTTGAAGTTCTGCCTGGTTTCTGTCAATATGCAAATATTGCATGAAGAATCTGCGGGTATGCACACACACGATTGGAGCCCACAGTGGACTGTTTGCTAAACCCCTGTCCCCAAACTGCCACATAACATCAGAAGAACTCGCAATCCTTGAGCCGTACCTTTGTCTACAAATGTACTGACAAAACATTTTCTAGCTGCTGTGGTTGCCTCAGTTCTGTTATGTGGCCCACAGGCATGGCCATTACTGTTTCTCTTGCCTTAACCTTCTATCAGAGTTATCACCATGACTAAGTTGGAGCAAAGTCAAGTAATGAATAAGACAAAACATGAGACTTTAACATGGAAGATAGTTGTTAGTTGTACTTCAAAGTATGACCACATCTGTTACATAAGTTTAACCACATGTTTATTGTTTATCAGTAAACCTTAACCCCAAACCCAGATCTGTTCCTAAATGAAAGCTGGGCATTAATCACTGTGTTGTCACATCATAAAACAGATTAATTTCCCATCAGTGATTTGTGATGGTTTTGAAAGGGATATACAAATGATTTCTTTCTGATAAACCTGTGTGTTGCTCTGGTGTGCACAGACCTATGCCCAGAAAGTCAGGTAGCTAGGAAACATTTTCTGAGAAATTCATAATATTGTCAGCACAATAAGTTGAACTAGACACTCTGTAGCTACATTTGAGCTAAGCTGCTAATCCCGCACAGTTTTCTTCAGTTAGAGTGCCAATCAAAAAGGGCTTAGCCTGTGTAATCTTTCAAACTATTGTCCACTCTCGCCCCTCCTTCATTCCTAATTCTCTTTTGCTTTGCTTCTTTTCCTACACACTTTCTTCCTTCTAGTTTATTCTAGAAATTACATTTAACATTCATGTTTTTAAATCCACTGACTCATCAAATAAATGTAGAACCTGTGGTTTTGCAGTTTGGGTTCATCTGAAGACACTGTAGTCTGGATGAGGTTGGAGAGTTGGAGTTTGTGAAATCAGATCTGCCAGCAGGTTTGCGGTTGGAGCTAAACATGCTGCCTCAGGGGTTGGGTGCATTTGCCTCTTTATTATAATAGAATATCCACTTCTGGATGGCTGAACCACACCTGGGCTAGAGCTCAGGTATCTAGGTTTTGTTCCACAAAGATTAAGCAGACATTTCTTTCTCAGACCACAGGTCTGTGGTACAAACAGGAATTCTGATACCGCCATCTTTACATGCTGTATTTCATACTGATCTTAAATTAAACTGTTGCAAATGTTAGTTATTTTTCATGTCACTCAATTTGTACGTTTACATCCAAGTTTAGATTGCATGATTTGTTGTTTAACAAAATTTCTAACTGAGTATAAATCAGAAGAAAGGAGGACCACTGTCACCACCTCTTATGCTTCTGTGCATTTACCATCAGTTGTAAACAGACATATAAAACCGTGCGTGCTAAAGGCCTGTCTGTTTTTCATTTGTGTATTTTCTCACCCAGACATCAACGAATGCCAGGATAACAATGGAGGCTGCGATCACTTCTGCAGGAACACAGTGGGCTCCTTCGAATGCAGCTGTCAGAAGGGCTACAAACTGCTCACTGACGAACGGACATGTCAAGGTCAGTGACTGGCAGCTGTCAGCCGCACAGATTCTCACTCACTCACAGACGGTGGAGTTTGGAATTCTTCTATGACTTTTAAACTAAAGCTATAGTTGCATGCACACTCACATAAAAGGTGCTGGTCACAGCTTAAAGGATGTGTATTGGAAACTGAATCTCAAAAATTAGCATCTTTGCTTGGATCAGACTCGAAAATCGAAATCAGTTGACCAGTGGGACAATCTACAGCTTGTTGCAGCAGTGCAGCAGTGCTGCTGACTTCCTCTCTGGTCTGGGTGTGTAGTGTACATGTAGAAGCCTCCTTCTTATTAGCGCTTATGTCAAGACCAAAGGCGGATTCCCAGTTATAAGTCACAGCATGTTGGACAGAAAAGCAGACAAACACAAAATGATTTTATTAACAAAAAATCCCTGAGGTGCTTCTGTCTCCCGCCCAAAGCCGCCTAACAATGTTTATGTGTGCGTGTATATGTGTTGGATTAACTGTGCATCATCGGTCATGCCTTGCAGTCTATGATTATGTGGTGTTGCCATGTGGAGAGCATTTGCTAGAACTGGAAGAAACCAAAGCAGCAAGATTGATTGTTTGCCATAGTTGTATAAGCAATTTCTACAAATGAGTCCCACTATTCTAAATGTTTAGAAAGGCAGAGACAGAGAGAGTGTTGTCAGCACTTTAGATAAATGTCATCACTGTCAAAATGCCTCATCATAACCGACAAGGTGTGTTATAGAAGGACACTCATCAACCCAACCAGAAAACAACATTTTAAATGTTCTTTTTACCTTCAACAGCTGTAGGCAACTCCTGTGAGTCAGACTTGATATATGTAAACTCTGCCTGTGGGCTAGTTCAGAGCAGGCGAGCTATTTCGAAGTCCTCACATGGACAGCCTGGAGTATTTATTGAGCCAACATCCAGGCCTTTAACAACTTCCTCCACATGACAAACTCCATTATAACATGTCTTATTTTTAGCTCCCTTAAAGCCCCAGGTGAGCTTGAAGCGCTGCTTTCATTCCTGATAGGTTCATATTTGGAGCTTGATGTGTATATATATCATGCATCCAACCTCAGTCCAGGTCAGTTTTTCCAGATTAGTTCCATCGAATGTCCAAGACTAGTGTGGACCTCATGTGTTTGTTTATCATAATTGCCACTGTGAATAATGCGATGAAGCCTGTGTATGTCTATAAATGAGTCAGTTGCTGTTGTCTGTAAACCACTCATCCTCCTGACCTTTGTTTCCATCGACTCAGCCGGAACAACAACTGAGTGGGCTCTGCTTGGATTGCTTTGAACCATGTTTCATAATTCCTGTGTTGCAGTTGTAGCATCACTGTGACAGGACAGGACAGGATATCAGAAGGTTTTCATGACATTGAAAGTAGAGCAACAACCTTCAAAACATACATTATCAAAGTGGATGGTTTCT
Source organism: Ctenopoma multispine (assembly GCA_034779795.1). Lineage (NCBI taxonomy): Eukaryota > Metazoa > Chordata > Actinopteri > Anabantiformes > Anabantidae > Ctenopoma > Ctenopoma multispine. Next base: position 1,534,636 of record JAUYWH010000015.1, on the reverse strand, counting down.
ATTTGATATTTCAGATTATTATGTCACTAATACAGCAGCAAAAATCTTGAACTTACTTCTCATTATGCCTCACATAATGGAACTTCCCACTTGCCATCTTATTAGCAACACTTAAGGTGCCCTCAGGGTCAGTTTTGAGAAGCATTGGGGATGTCAATTGATGATGTGAGACTAAAAAGTCCCTGTTTCACGTTACCCTAATCCAGTTGTCTTTATGCATAAAGTCAATCAAACCATGATATTTCCACCTTGTAACTGATTGTTTTGATGAGAGTGTTGCTTTTATAATGCCATATTTGTGGGTGCCTGCTCTTACTCCACCAAGAACTGTGCAAATCACTTTTTATACAGCGAGTGCCACACAAAACTTTTTAAAGCATTTTACAGAGCTCGCTATCTGACAAGTTATGCCATTAATGCCACAACATTAATTCCATCATTTACTTTATGAGCTATAAAGATGTCGTATATTGTAGCCAGCACATAGTAAGTTTTTTTATTAGACATTATTTGTTAGAAAACCCGCTTCTAAGTGACACTGTTTAAGAATGTGACTGCATTGACCATTAGCTGCAAGGCTGCGTCAAAGTGCTCTAAATAAAAGCATGTCTCTGTGTTTGTGTCTACATCAGACATTGACGAGTGCTCCTTCGAGAGAACCTGTGACCACACCTGCATCAACTACCCTGGCAGCTTCGAGTGCTTGTGCAACAAGGGATACATCCTGTACGGCCTCACTCACTGTGGAGGTGAGGTTATGCTCAGTACAGTCCCACTGTCCGCAGCACAAGGCAGGGATACATCCCGGAAACTGCAACCTGGAACTAGCTACTTGACACAGCTGAAGTGTGTTGAGACAGTTTCAGTGTAATGCACCTGAGACAGAACTGCTTTTCAGAGTGTGAAAGTGATGGGTCACTGTTCATGTGCAGACGGCTGCTGCTAAAAGCACTCTCACACCTCAGTTCCCTTGAATAACTTTGAATAACTCTGTGTTTGTGTGTTTTGTATGTGTGTGTGTGTGACTCCATCTTTGTGTGTATACACTGTGATTTTGTGTGTATTCATGTTCTCAGAGTGCGTGGGATTGTGTGCTGTCACACACCTGTAGCTCTGTCAACACCTGTTGTACTCACTGCTTGAGTCGTCGTGATTTTAGCTCAAGCATGTTGATGACATATGTTCATTGTTTTTTACAAGTAGTCGGATTAGCAGAGGTGTTGTTCGACCTCCTGGTTTCATTTCTGTTCCATTCCTAGCTGCTGTGATGTGCATTATTGGCAGCATCCACAGGTGGACTTATATCAGGAGTTATTTAAGGTTTATTTTGGACTGACAGCATCCAAATCAAAAGCATAACACAACTTAACATCCTGATCTATTTATTTTATTCATTTTGTGCAATTCTATACATTTATTGGACAGACTGAGACAGATGGGGACTGTGTCTATGCTGTCCCATGGTTATTGGATTCAAAGCTGCTAAAATCACATGTCCCTTGAACGAGCTGTCTTGTCTTGACTATAATGCTCTGTGTGGTCGTGTCTCAGATATAGATGAATGCAGCATCAACAATGGGAGCTGTGAGTATGGTTGCATAAACACCCAGGGCAGCTACGAGTGTGTGTGTCCTCCTGGACAGAAACTGCACTGGAATAAGAAAGATTGCATCGGTAAGCACCTACTCTGAGTGTGTGAGAGAGAGAGTTTGTCTGCTTTTACTGTCCTCCACATAGGTTATTGCTCACAGCATGGCTGAACACACAGATGTGTGTGTGTGTTTGTGTGTGTGTTTATGCATATCCATCCCAGGTGGTTGTCATGGTGATGTGACTCTGTGTGTTCCTCAGAGGCAGTGAAGTGTCTGCCTAACGGGAAGCCAGTACCCCGAGCCCAGCTGATCTGCACCAAAAGCGGAGGAGCAGAGGTCTGCTCATTGTCCTGCCCATCCAACGCCCTATTCCTCGCAGGTACATGAACACACGCACACACAAACAAACATTACTATTTTTAGAGTTGTAAGGACACTCATTGACATAACATAATGAATTCTCTAGCTGATTGTAATGTTGTAGTGGACAGGGGTCAGCATGGGAACTCTAACCTGACTGCAGCTACGAAGCTACACTGTGTTGGGACACCTGTCCACCACAGCATTACAATCACCAGGTGCTGTTATACATTTATATTAACCTTTACATTTTTATCCAAAGGAACTTACAGGGGTAGAAAGCAGCAACCAAGAAGTTTAATGACAGTCAAAGGAAAGTACCATGAAATAAAAAGTTTCAGTTTGTTAGACATAAGTGTCAGATAGGGAAGAGTAGAACTGCACAGGACATTGCAGACTAGTCTTTAGCAGTTTTGAGTGTTAATGCTTTGATTGATGGTGTATGTTTGTAATTATTGGTACTGATACATCAAAACACCAAATCTGCAGTACTGTAACAGTGATGGGCATTAGTTAATATTTTTAGCCATCGCGGCTCTAGGAATGTTGGTCTACTGGTCTACCACTTTGCTCCAGGCAGAAATAACTCAAGAGATTTTGGATGAGCTGCCTTTAAATTTAGTACAGGCATGTGTTTTTTGGTGACCCCCCATCACTTTTGTGCTATTGACGCCATGAGGTTTTTACTAATATTCACTGGTTTTTGCTTTGACGTACATTAAATGCAATTAAACCACACAAGAGCTAGATATCATCCAAAACTGGATGAGCATCCCTTTAGAAAAAACAACTAAAAGCATGTTCACCGCAACAGAACAGTTTTGACGAATTCTTTGGTTTATCACCAAATATCTGAGATACTACTAATAGATAGCTACTACTAACTTTCCCATCTTCACGCCACATAGAAGGCTATTTCTGCTGCTCTGTCCTCTTTGGAAGAGCTCTTTTTATCTGGAACAGAAAGTTGCCAGGCTTAAAAGTAGAATATGTCTAAATAAAATAAAATGAGCAGCTCGTCAATGCTCACATTACTTTGGTTCCTGGTAACCTGACTGCATACGTAAACCAACTGTGCCATGCTCTTACCTATGCTGGGGATCCTTGAACCCAGTTGTGATACTTTCTCCACCACCGGCTTTGTGGTCAGCCCCAGCAATGGTTCTTGAAAACTCCAAACTATGATTAGAGAAGATTTAACTACTTAGGGATACACGCTTACATTTAAATATTTTAACCTGTTTTGGGTAGAGCCGGTTTTATACACAGGATGGTGTCCATCTAAGCAAAGCTGTTTCTTACATGCTAGTCCTGACATTAGCAACTGACTTTTTCATATGTATGGAACGCATACACAATGTCATTGAAAAAAATTAGAAAAGCACATGTGCAAATAAGGTGATGAATTTAAGTAAGGAACTACATAAAAGAAACTGATAGTTGTCCCTACTATCACTTATCAAAATAATGTGGGGTAAACCTTCAGCCTGTAAGTCGAATCAGTAGGGTGAATGAGAGAAAAATCCTGCCTTTAAAATTTGAGGTAAAAGTCTCCATTTCTTCCCTTCTCATCCAGAGTGATGAGCTGTTGCCTGTTAGAGTTCATGGTTGATACAGTTTAACTGAATCTTTGTTCATTAAGCTTCAGGTTATGAAAAATGCTGCAGGGCAGTTCTATGTCAGAGTTTCATATAATATTATTCAGTGCTATCAAACAAGGTAGCAACACTTTCTTTCTGTCCACTATATTAGAGAAGGTGGTCAATACACAGCTCATACCATTTACTGCACCAAAGCTGCACTTCAAAGTAAAGTTGCACCAATCGATCAGCTAGAGATCGGAATGGGACCGTTTTGAGCTTGATCACCCATGTGCCGGTCAGATTTTTACATGCATTATGGCTCACACTCTAACAGTTACCCTAAATTTCCACTGGAACCAACATGGGCAGTCTATTGAATGGCTGTGATTCCACTTTCACTTTTTTCAGAAGTTGCTCTCTGGTCTGTTAATATATCACGTCAGCGTGGAAGATATTTACAAGAAGACACAAATCTTGCAATTTGCAATACCTATAAGGCCAAATAATCTAATATAGGTAATATAAGTATTATATTGAAATTTGTTTCAGTAGGAGTGACAGAAAAATGAAACTAAAAATTGTTTAATAGTTTTTTATTAATTTAAAAAAGTTACAAAAATGTAATGTGTATGCAGCCAATGATAGATCTAAGAAAGAAAGGAAACTGGCAAAAATTGCAATCAGCTATCCATTAAAACATTCCACAGAATTAGAAAAGAAAAATGCAATTGGTGCATCTCTACTTCTAAGAGTTGTTAATGCAATTTGACTGAAACTGGATGCTAATAGAAATCACAACATTTGCTTGCACTGCTATGCAGACGATACTTATATCTGTCCAAAACTGCAGCATACCTCTCCTCCCTTACATCTCTTTGAAGCTGCCTTGCAGACATAGAAGTCTAGCTAGCTAATTACTGTGAACTGAAAATACATATGGGACTCAAGAATCTATGAGAGATGCTTGACTCTAAACATTTCTTCTCATCTCCACAGCACAGCAAATACAGCATTTTTTCTTCTTGGGAGAATTACTAGCATGACATTTCTTTAAACTTATCTTTATTTTCCAGAAGCAAAAACTCATGGCCTTATGTCGAAGTGTCTCTTTACAAGACATTGAACCCCTAACACTTGGCCCCCTAAATTCAGCTGCTAATAAAGTGTCAGTTGTTATTATTATATTTCCCATGTTTCGGCTGCTTGTGAATTGACTTCAGGACACAGTTTTTCATGCTCTATCTATTTCTGATCTTCTCTCTCCTTAGTCTAGCTCGTTTTGGAGGGATATTTATATCATGTAAGGAGTATTTGATTTTGAGCAAACAAAAGGCAGGGGTGGGGCTGTTACACCTACCCACACCCATCCCCTGCCTTTATTTCACTTAACGAGCCTATTCAAGGCAGGTGTGAGGTGAAACCAACCTGGAGGATACAATTGTCACTAACCTACTTCCCTGAGATTGATAAAGTTCTGTTGATGCAGAATGAAAGGTCTCTATTTTAAAGAAAGAAGTCCAGTTCCATGACTCAATCTTCAGACATTCTTATCAGTAATTTCTGATTAATAAATGCATTGCAAAAAAAGAAAATATTGAAGCTTATATTGTAAAAAACAATTGCAAATGAGGATTTAAAGTTGGTGACCCAGCACATTATGTTTGTTGTACTCCTCTGGAATGGTGTAAAATGCCTTGTTCTTATACTGCACATGCTGCTGCCCTCTGGTGATGGAAGCTTGCATTCACAGCTCTATGTTTCACCCTTCTCCTCCATGCCCTTGATGCTTGATGAAGGCAGTCTGGCTTTTTTCTGCCGTGTGTTTCTACGCTCCTCAGGAGGCTCTCCACTCAGACTAATGTGTTTTTCACTCTTTAGGGTTTTCTTGGCGTGACCCATTGCAGCAGTTTGGCTGGTACCCCTGCTTCTCCTCCTGCGATAGTACTTAACACACATCTGTAAATTGATTTTATTCTTTGATCACAGCATTTTTTCCATATTATGGCCCTCACTGCATTTGACTTGGCGGCATTTGTGTGAGAATGATGGATAGCTCTCAGACACAAAGTGAAATATTTGTTTTTCTGTCTTTTTGGAGTCCATTTTAAATTTAGGGGGATGGAGCCATGAACATTCCTGTGGCTGAATGCAGCCTGGACTCTTTTTTTGATAATTTTACTTTTATGACCTCTGAAGGTTTCACCCCTTATTTCTGACTTTGAATACATTTTTGTGCATGACCAGAAGAAGACTGACTGATATCTCAGGGAATACAGTCACATGTCTGGTTTATGAATCAAAGAGAATAATAAGTACAGCATTTATATATTTTTTTTAAATCCTCAAAACTGATCACTGATTGTGACTGTTCCTCAGTTTATCACAAGATGAAACATACAGCACATACATGTCAAAGCATACTTGAGCAAGACATCAAACCCAAAGTTGCTTGCGTGTGTCTCTTGGTTGTAAGTTATTTTGGATAAAAGCATCTAAAAATATACTTTAAGGGAACAGAAAAAACTCCTGTCCTCTCATTACAATGTGCGTGTTTTCTCTTTTGTTGCAGTCTAATGTGTGCATGTGCACATCTGTGTATTTCTTGCAGACTCAGAGAACAGCTACACACTGAGCTGTGGAGTACCTGTTCAATCTGGTAAAGGCCCTCAGAAAAGCAATGCCACTACTGCTTTACCCACCTGTGCAGGTACAGTAGGCCAAGTATGATGCGAAACATAGTTTCAGGGTCAGATTTACTAAGAAAATGAAACTGTGCAAATGAAACTGAGTTTGGTGTTACAACTAGCAAACCTGATTTTCTACACAGCTGCTGATGGTCAAGTCAACTCTTGGAAATGATCCCTGTACTGAACTCCCAGTCCTCATATATACTTTTGTAGCTTCTGCTGTTAAGAAATTAGGGGACACATCAGGAGGCAATGGGCACATTCATGAGGAATGAAAAGACCATTTAAAAACATAACATACACAACAACAGGAGAGAAACAGAAACACCAAGACAAGTGGGTACTGAAGCATTTAACATACTGGCAACAGTCAACCCACATTTTCTGGAAGCCTCTGAGCAGGAAATATGTTCTATATGAGAACGAAATACATTTCCTTGGTTCATTTCCTATTGTTTTTTCATTTCCTGTTACTTACTGCTGTGCTTGTATTTGGGAAGGAAGGGATCATATCCTTGTCTATGCAGAAACTGTCAGTGCATGGAGATATAGTGTAAACTGTGTCACAGCCTTGCTGTCAGTTAAAAGAGGCAAAGTCAGATGAAGGTAGCATCAAATGTGCTATAATTTACTTTATACATATGCTGGCGCCACCATGTGTCATGTTTAATAGTAATTTATTCTGTATCTGATGTGTAAAGACACATTGGTGCCACCCATCAAACAGAAGGCCAGGTTTAAGATCAAAGATGCCAAGTGTCACCTGAGGCCCCGCAACAAGGAGAAACACAGAGATTCATCCAAGCAGAACCTGCAAGGTAAAGATGTTCACAAAGTGTTTTATTGGATAAGCCGAAGCTCAGCTTGCTGTTGAAGAAGCCTCCTTTAAGACACACTACCACTCTTCGTGTGTATTTTATAGTTCTGATCTTCATCGTTTCTTTTGTGACACTAGTTCTCCCTCTTCACCTTTCCAATCATGTTTTTTCACCTGGAAGGGGGCCAGTTCCTCTGCACAGATGACTGCCAAGTAGCTTTTGTCAACCTTAAGTGCGACTCATCAAAAAAGCGCAGACGGGGACGCAAATCTCCTTCAAAAGAGGTTTCCCACATCACAGCTGAGTTTGAGATGGAGATGAAGGAGGAGGAAGCCTTAGGTGTGGTTTTCTTTTCTCACGTGTCGCATCTAACTCAAAACAGATGTTATGTTACCTACATGTATCTAATGAGCTAAAATAGGACTGCACGTAGGAAGTAACAAAAATGTCTGCCTCAGATTCATGCAATGTGGATTGTGTGCGGGAGAAAATGAAGCAGAAGCTGCAGAGTGCCATGCGGACACTCAGGAAGTCCATCAACAAACAGCAGTTCTACATCCAGTTCTCAGGGACAGAGTACGAGGTGGCTCAGAAACCGTCCAGGTTACCAGAGGACGCCAAATCCTGTAGCACTGGGCAGGTCCTACAAGATGGAAAGTGTGGTAAGTCCGAAGTTTAACCAGCTGTCACTTGGCATCACTGTGTCATAGTAATGAAGAACCCCTGAGGAAGTACTAACCTTTGTCTTCTTCCTCAGTGAGCTGTGGTGTAGGGACGTTCTACAGTGGAGAGCAGGAACAGTGTGTCCAATGTCCTCCTGGTACGTACCAGGATACAGTCGGTCAGCTGTCCTGTGAGCCATGTCCTAGCACTGAAGGTCAGGGTATTGCTGGAGCCAAGAACGTGTCTCAGTGTGGAGGTAACTCACAATCCCTTGCATGGGTATCCAATCATGGTCCTCGGGGGCCTCTGTCCTGCTTGTTTTCCAACTATCCCTGCCTTACCTACTGCTGATTACCTGGTTCAGGTGTGTTCAGCCAGTCAGTAGCTGTAAGTGCAGGGCTGGTTGCAATACAAGCAGGACAGCGGCCCCCGAGGACCATGATTGGACACCCCTGAAAGTTTTCTCTCTCAGTACGCATCTAGAAATATAATGAATGGCACCACTTTGTTGTCATTAAAGCAAACTATATCTGAGCTACAGCCACAAGAGAGCATCAGAGAAGGTTAGAATTATAAGGATATGTACTGAAGGATCCTACACTGAGAAACTTGTTTAGACTTTCAAACAACTTGAACAAATAAATGCATGAATAAGACAAAAAAAGCAAACCAAACACAAGTGATTTTTGTCCATCATTCCCTCAGGACAGTGCCCAGCAGGTTATTACTCTGCTGATGGGTTTCATCCATGCCAGCCCTGTCCACCGGGCTTCTACCAGCCTGAACCAGGCCGAGTACTCTGCTTCTCCTGCGGAGGAGGCCTCATGACCAAGTATGAAGGGTCAGTCTCTTTCAGAGACTGTGAGGCCAAAGGTAAGATCTGGTGTGTGCCTTTGTGTGTCACAGACAATCTTTATCTCTACATGTCTAGTGCATGTCTGTTTGTACAGTTTATTTGTATCTCCATTGGAAATCTCTCTTCAGTCTACACTGTGTGATGACTTTGACGATATGTCAGTACATTAGCATTTTTATGATATCACTATATGATGAGCAGTTCCACTGCAATGTAGATCAGCAGCACAGTTTAAACTGGACTGAATAGCAACAGAGAGCCTAAAACCTCTGAAATTTAGAAAATCCTGCAGGGGGGGAGGGTAAGACAGTTGTCCAGGAGGGAAATGATAAAGGTCTGGTTGAGTACCTGGGCTGCCTCACTTATCAGGACATGTTGAGCCCCTCTGATGTAAAGGTCTTTGGTGAGAAGCACAGGTTAAAGGCTCATCATTCTGGGACACTCTCAGTTTCAAGTTTTTAACAGTAATAATGTGGAGTTCTCATTAACAGAAAGAAGGTGGTCAGCTACTTTTTAGTAGCCCAATGAGTCATGTGTTACAATGTTTAACCTGACCCCAACTTTACTACAACTCTACAATACAGTACTTTTACAGTACCTCTGCTGGTTCCTAAGCAGCCCATCATAGCAGCCTTTAAGAGCCTCTCTGACCTGCAGTATACAAACACATTACTTACACAAATATGTATCTGTGACCATTATCATTAACTTTTTTTACATGGTGCATGATACTTTGCTTGAGTCCAAGTAATAAATATACAAGACTACCAAAAGCACATCAATCTTTGCATCTGTGAGCAACAGCAGTATGCATTTCCAACACATGTAACACAGGGCATCACGTTAAACATTTACTACAGGGATTCCAGCACAAAAAAGAACACTGGGGCAGCCTACCAGCACTGTTTAATTTAATGTAAATAAGCAAAGTCATCATAAATAAGGGTAAACTTAATGGCAGTATATCAGGGTCAGATTCATGAAGTGGAGGTAGAGTGAGATCTGTAGTAAAGGAGTATCAAGTGTGAACAACTGGTTTCCAAGTACTCACAAGCAGATGATAATGTCATTCAAATAGGGTTTATTGCTTTCTGTTTATTCCTGTTTACAGATTTGTGACATACCATATCTTATAGATAATTTATGTTTGTTCAGTTCATGCTATGAGATCACTGACTCTCTCCTGTCCCTCTTCAGTGCACTGTGCACCTGGACATTACTACAACTCCAGCAACCACCGCTGTATCCGCTGCCCAGCAGGAACCTACCAATCTGAGTTTGGGCAGAACTACTGTATCACCTGCCCCGGGAACACCACCACTGACTTTGATGGCGCCACCAACGTCTCCCACTGCAAAAGTAATGCTGCTAATTCAATTAAATACTAGAACTGAAAGGGGTCCACGCAAGTGTGATGCACATCGCCCTGTGCGCCTCGAAAACCTGCGTAAAGTGTACATCTAAAAAGATTATGAGGAAACAATGGAGGGTAGGGATATTAAAAATAAAAATAAATATAGAACTTGAACCAGCTCTCAGGCATATTGGAGAGACAGACCAAATGTACAAACTTAAAGCTCTTTTTGCGTGTGAGATTGACCCAGTTGCCTGGTGCACAGCAACAGGTTAGAAGATACATGCTTTTCTGTTGTAACACTGCATTCTTAGCATTAAAGTTAAAAATGTACCAAAAACTGAAAAATTATCAGAAAATTCTAAAAATATTCTCACAAGACTAGCCCAGTGTCAGGTACATCATAATGTATTTTCATGCCCTTAACATAAAAACTATTCAAGATAAAAATATTATATATTATTATAATATTTACATTATACATACATTTATTACATTGCGTACGTTCAACAATCAAAATTTTACAGTACGCAGATCCCTTCACCAATCCGAATGAAAATTTAATACATTTATACTGGTGGTGTGGAGAAAGGCTGGGCCAAGCCAAAGTAATTACTGCAAAATACACTACTCTACTGTATAGCGTCCCCTAGTATTTGAAATTTACAAAAATTGGTACACTCATTCAGCATGATGTTACCAACTTCAAGCATGAATTTGATGTTCTTAGGGCCGAGATATTCCAATTATCCCATTTTGCTATTTAGCATCTAAAATTTTAATAAATATAAATTTCTTGTTTTAGATAAAAGCTATTTTTCCTGATCAAACCTTTTTAAACTGGACCTTTTATAGTGAAAAGAGGTATAGTGTCAAGCGTTTCTATTATTTTGTCCTCAGACCAGCTGTGTGGAGGTGAGCTGGGAGAGTATACAGGCTACATAGAGTCTCCTAACTACCCTGGAGAGTACCCGTCTAATGTGGATTGTGTCTGGACTATCAACCCACCACATAAGAGGCGGATCCTCATTGTAGTACCAGAGATCTTCCTCCCTATTGAAGATGAGTGTGGAGATGTGCTGGTCATGAGGAAGAGTGGTAAACCAGTATATATAAAATACTGCTTTATTATTTTTCTTTGTATTACTTATCTCATTTAGGACTACAAGAGAGTTTTTCTTATATTTCTAAAAAACCCAGCTAGAATTCTAACATGTTTGTGCTCTGCCTCTAGCCCTGCCCACCTCCATCACCACATATGAGACATGTCAGACCTATGAACGGCCCATTGCCTTCACCTCACGATCTCGCAAACTCTGGATCCAGTTTAAGTCCAATGAGGGTAACAGTGGCAAAGGCTTCCAAGTTCCTTATGTTACCTATGATGGTGAGTCATAATGAATAATCCACCTTCACTTAACTAGTCATGTAGGATCTGCTTGGAGCTTTTTGTTTACCCTGACGTACATCCATTCATCCATCCATCCATTATCCACCGCTTATCCAAGATTGGGTCGCGGGGGGTGCTGGAGCCTATCCCAGCTGCAGGGTACACCCTGGACAGATCGCCAGTACCCTGACGTACATCACCTCATAATTTAATCCTTTTGTGTTCCAGAGGACTACCAGCAGCTCATAGAGGACATAGTGCGAGACGGCAGGCTTTATGCCTCTGAGAACCACCAAGAGATACTGAAGGTACTGAAGTACAATTTACATAACAGTCTTATGATTTTTAGTATATAATTTTTCATTTTATTTAGAAAGGTTTTTGTGCTGACAAACATGAAAAATAAAGGTTGAACAAGATCCTTACCTTGTCTGTTTTTCTTTCAGGACAAGAAGCTCATTAAAGCCTTGTTTGATGTGCTCGCCCACCCCCAGAACTACTTCAGGTACTCAGTACAGGAGTCCAAAGAGATGTTCCCGCGCTCTTTCATCAAGCTGCTGCGCTCCAAAGTCACCAGATTTCTACGGCCATACAAATAGACAGCGCTGCTCCACTGTCCTGCTAAAGACCCCTGTATCAACCCTGCATCATTCCAAATCCAGCAACTCAAATGTAACACCCAGTCACCCCCGACGCCTAAGACCTCTAAAACATCTCCTGTATGTGTCCTCAATTCTATTTGCCACATGATGCCTTTCCTCAACTGCGACCCCTTTAAGTAGTAATACTGATTAACTTACGGTCCCTTCTCCAGTTAGTGCAACATTTTCTATAAGGTTTGACCGATTGACAGTTTTTGAAGGCCAGTATTGATAGTTTTATAATGTAGCAGAAAATACCTGTATATATTGTTTCTTTCAAAATGTTCTCAGCTGATATGGTACAGTTGAGGGACTCACCCCACTGTATGCCGTGTTAGTGACGGTGCAATATCTGCATTAGCGCTGGTCCTAGTTCTAATTAAATATTAAAACTGAATTGGATATTTTCAAAAACTTATACAAAAGGCTACAGAGAAACAGATTAGCAGATGTTCAGTTGAGTTGTCTAACACAACACACACAGTCAACATGTCCCACTTCAAATTATGTGTTTTAGGTGTTTTCATTCAGAAGTACTAAACAAATACACATAGCTAAAGCAGTTGTTTTGTCCATTATGTATATTCAGTTGAATGAGAAAATGTTATAGTAGCTATTATAAGTTACTAACAAATGTTTTATTGTAACATTTTTAGTATGTGCGAAAGGTGCTGTGGCTTCTCAGTCCTCATTGGTTGTCATAAAATCACTTTTCCTATTTTGTATTTAACGGACAAAAAGACATTGATCATCTAACTTTTTGCAATACAACAAACATCTCAAAAGGTTAGACTGTTCCCATAAAATGGTGTATTATAAATCTACAAAGCACGTATATGTCATTAATTGTACATTCCTGTAAAGAGATTGACTGTCGTACAGTGATACTCCCATTATTTAATGAAGGGCTAGTATCAGCAAACCAATATATCAGTTAAACCCTATGTCTGCACACATCTCCCCCCCATTCCAAGAGCTCTGCACCTTCTCTGATAATTTCTTCTTTTTACATCTTCCACCTCTTATTGTATTTTGATCTGCTTTGTTTTCTGTGTTTTGTTTTTCAATATTTATACTAAACATGTGAGAACTTGCAGAAGCCCACATCACAGGCGTCATAGGTGCGACATTTGGCCCTCGGTTGTGCAAGAAAACAAAGACGACAAAACAATCAGTGCACTTAAAACACATTTTAACATAGAAAATAAAGAAAAATGTTAAAGTGGGAAATCTGAACCATTCCCCCTCAGTGGGTGCTTGATGCAATCAAGCACAAAGACAGATTAAATGGGTAAATTAGAAAGTCTGTTATTTTGTTAATTAAAAAGAGAGGTTTATATCGACATAAGATAAACTACCTGCAAGTATCAGACTGTTACTTTAGAGAGAAATGTATGTGATATAAATAATATTTGGAACTTTAATTGCACTTGAATTTTACATTTTAAAATGTAGGTGAACAAAAAAAAGATCAAAGTTACGTATTTGTTACCTTTTTTGTGTTGTTTTGGCAGTGATTAGACACACATACAGCTGTCGCTCCTGTTATTGTTCCCACTCTGTAGCCTACAGTTCCCCCACAATCTCTCAGTCTCCGTCGCTTCAGACCCCATTCACACTCTCACACTCTTGGGCATTGCAGCACTTAGAATGATGCATAAAAGCATGTCCATGTCATGTCCATGTCATGTAGGCTGTGTGTTCATGTAAAGCGCACAGAGACAAGAAAATGTAATAGTGAATCACTCGAACCACCACCACCACTATAGCTCGTCAGTGTTTTCACTTCCCAGTCCTGCTTTATCCCTCAAGCATGTCCTATAGCTGCCAGAGAGAAGAAGCATCACCATAAATGCTTCTTGTATGATGGCACTACATACATAGAGTACTACTACAATATATATCTATCTCTACAATAACTAACCTCTGCATTCACCCACATGATCTTTTTTCATTAATTTGAAGTGTAGTGTCTATACTATGCTTTTTTTGTAACCCAACTAAATATTTATGTGACATCTATCACATCCTATACTGTGTAGTGAAGATGGACTCTATATCAGCACAATGCAACTGGATTTGGAAAACAGTGTGACTGGAGTGGTCTAGAGGTGAATCTTGTGGCATCAACACAGTCTGAAAAAGATGCATCTCCTGTCTGTGTGTCTGTAGCACTTGTAGCTTCAAGCCAGTGAACTCTACCTGTGGGTTGTTCATAAAGAAGCTAGCTTCCCCTGAGACATATGGAAAAGCCCATATTGTTATTAATGCTTCTTTAGTTACTAAACTCAACAATCCTGTCATAGAATGTTTCTACTCTTTGTGCTGGGCACAATGAAATTGAGGAAGTGTACATGCTATTTTTTCTTATCAAAGCCCAATAATAATGAAATGACCTGGTTTTCAAAGCACAGCTCCAAGTTTCCTACATTCAGTTCATATCAGAGCAATTCACTTTGACAAGAACAGTCCATCATGCTGAACAAATACTGATTAATGTTGGCCATGAGCAACAGTTTAATACAACATGCTGTGTATGGAGCTGCCATGCTGACCACTGCAGTGATTAGTGTATGTGTGTTATGCAAACAGAAGCATTGTAACAATTCCACAAATCTATTGTTTGGTTCATACTTTGGTTTTTGTTTTGTTTTTATATTTGTTTTTGTGGCTTTTCAAAACATGGTTGACCTACACTCTGTATTGTCCCTGAACACCTCATAACACAGATTTCAGAACCCTTATATCCCTAGCAAATAAGGAACTTTTTCCAAATTCCGTGTGTCCTCATTCTTTAACTAGGTTTTTGTTGCTTTGAGTCTGTCTTCTTTCCTTTTGAAACACCACATGACAAAACTCTTCTCCTTACCAGCAGCCCCATTTATTAGTGGTTTTGGACATTTAAATATCTCCAATTCCAGGACAACTAGCCAAATTCCATCAGTCGATGAAGTGTCTGGTTTGATTGTCCAACAATATACCATACAAAACCAGATATGAAAATTAAAGTAAAGATTAAATGTTGCCAGGACTCTGCAGATTGATTGTCATAGTGAACTGAAATGAAACCAACAACATGGAGTTCAGATATCAATCAAAGTACTTTGGAAAACAGTCTGCTGTTGTATTTGGTATTAGTGGGCTGAAGCAGGCAAAACCACAAGCATGGTCCTGCATAGCACTGAGTTGGTCACAGTTTGGGGATTGATTCCAAAAAAGGTAAACAATCTGTATTTTACAGGCACTGGCTAACAATTGCCCACTTTAAAATAAATTAGTGAGGTCACTGGACCATCTGAATATTTCCCCAGATAAAAGCATACTGTCTCTAGGTATTGTTGTTAAAATAGCTGACACACAGACAAATTATGGTACAGCCTACTTCCTGTTTGAGGTGGGCACTGTTCAATACAGAGTGTTATAAAAAAAATATGAAATGCTCTAAAATGTATAAATGTTTTTTTTTTTTTCTGAGAATGTATTATGTTGTGAATGGGTGGGTGCATGTGGTGTTTTTGACAGCGTCTGATATTGAATGTGTGAGCAGCAAGTGTGTGTGCAGTATTTGTGTTGGGCGCCCGTGATAGAGAAAGACACTGTGTATGTGTGTGCTTTAGTCCATTTTGTAGAGGAATAATTTTAACATGTGTGTTAGCTGGTTGTACCCAAAGAGAGAAAGTGTAACACAGTGTTATGCCATTTGGTCCACAAAACTCCAGTACTGAACAAATTAAATAAAACAGTAGCAGAAAACAGACTCCAGTAATGTCTTGTGTGTGTGTTTGTGTGTGTGTGTGTGTGTGTGTGTGTGTGTGTGTGTGTGTGTGTGTGTGTGTGTGTGTGTGT
>JAUYWH010000015.1:1506120-1518746 GCA_034779795.1 Ctenopoma multispine | reverse complement strand
CATCTTTCAAACAATATAAGTACTATTACTCTACGTACAAAACTCACGGAGCCACCAGCAAACAAACAGCAAAAAAAGCTGATTTAATTAAATTAAAAGCATAAATTCAGTTTTATCTTTGCTAGTTTATGTTCATAATCCGTGTTATAGTAAAAAATCCACTTGGCTCGTGTAATCCATTTTCCCAACGTGACACTGACATTTGACATTACTAACATTTTTTGTCTGTTTTTGCTCATGCACAATCTATCAAATACATTTATTTTAATTTACTTTTTTATATTGTAATTAGCCTTTTCTTCTTTGGTGTGGCTCATCAGATTTCCTCTACTTCACAGCAGTGACTGGAAGCTCAATCCGTTCGACTTGAATGGAGACACCAGAGTTCACATCCTGTCACAAACCAGCATCTCTCTAGCTGGAACCAGTTTTTGCTTATTTTTTATTTCACGGGCCACCTAGTCCCACACGCTTTGTCCAAAAAATGTTGTTCAAACTTAAAATTGTGGGTCTAATATAGGAATGGTGTGCTATTACTTTTGGAAGTACGGTCTTTTATGGTTTATTTTTAATTAGTATTTTTCATCATCGGATGATAATGGAGGTCTATAGGAGAGAGATAGTAAAAATAGAGATATGTGTAATGATATTGTAATCAGTCAATAGATAGAGCCAATGCTCTAAAAATGTTTTTTTCAGAAATGTTTTTTTTTAAGCCTGTGTCAGTGACAGGCAGAGGCAGGGGGCAGTGATAAAAGGAGCAACAGAAGAGGTATCATCAGGCTGCACACATTAAATTTGCAGTGAGAGCAAAGCAACTCCCCCCCACGCCGCCATGGACCCTACCCCCATTTAGCCTTTAGCTATTAGCATGCTAGTTAGCATGCCAATTGCTAAAAGTGCAAAATAACCCCCCCCCCCCACTTAGCCTTTAGCAATTAGCATGCTGATTAACCTTTCGAAATTTAATACAAATACAAATACATTTAAATACAATTAGTAAGTATTATTCGCTCCCAACGCCCTGCATGACACGTTCCCCCTTGCGGTGCCGCTGCTCAGGTCAGCTCTCCCACGCAATTTCTCTGGGAATTGCTAAATCTACTTTCTTAAATTTGACCCCTTGTTCTTCTGGTTGGTCTGTGCACAATTTGCAGTTATTCCATATTGTTTTCATTCACAAACAGTCACCTGCTGATATTTGTGTGTGCAACAGCTTCTATAATCCATCACAGCATGACACCTTCATTTCACTTGGTCATTGTGCCTGAGCTCAGTGTTTTCCTGTCACTGTTGCATTACATAACGCTGTTATCCCTGTCAATCAGCTGACACCCTCAGGAACAAGTGAAATAAAGATTGATTTACATACTATACTACATAGTGATGCATTTGTGCTCGGAACAGCAGTTTACTTCATGCTAATCAGACACTGTAAGAAATGTGTTTTTAAGCAATAAAATAATTATTAAAGAAATATGTGTTTCGATTAAACAATAATCAGAAATCCAGAAGTGTGTGTAAATGGGCTACATGACAGTGGCAGTCTCATTACTGTAACTCCTCAGCTGCTTTGCTGTCATTAATCATATTTGACAGGCAGATCTGATATTTCCCACATGATCTTTTCAGGACGTCCAATCAGCAGACAGCATCAGCAGACGTATGAGACTGCGCCAGATCGTTGAGATTTCTCTCCCTTTACTATCTTGTCTCCTCTCCATCAGTTGCTCTGCTGAAAGTTCACTAGATATAAAGTGATAAAGCTAGAATGTGATGTGAATGAGTGAGAAAAGTCTGACAATACTGTTCAGTCTAGTTACATCTATCTTGTGCTATGAGCCTTGGTAATAGATTACAGTTAACAGTCATTTTATAATTCTATTGCACATCTTAGGGTAAAGAGCCACCAACAACAAACTTACTGACTTTTTCCTTCATGTGAGCCAGAAGGTGGGACTTGAACACATCACAAAGATGACAGCTAGCACATATATTCTTTACCTTTATGAGTTGAAACAGCTCTCCATACTAGCAGGTGGCAGTAGTCTGTATTTGTCATTCATTAATGGATAGGACTGGATAGAATTAATGGATAGGATATAATACACAGTAAACAAAAAAGCACTTGGCAGTGTTTGCTTATTACTTTTACAGTTTTTGCCAGAGCTATAGTCTAAGCAGCACACATCTTAATCAATCAGAAGTTCAATATTCCCTCTCTTTCACTTCAATTCTATGTCGCTATCAACTCTTGGGGGAAATACGTTGTTCTTTAGCTGCTTTATCTGCTAAAATTTTCCATAGCAATACTGTAAGAGAAAGTGCAGATTTCATTTTAATTCTACACGAGGTGAAACTTGCACCTCTTTACATACACATAGTGATTTAATCCATTTTAATATCAAAATACTGACTATACCAGCTTTAATATAAAAGTGCAAGTGCAAACAGGAATAGTCATTTCCAATAACTGTTCTGTTCTTTCACAGATCATCTCCACAGGAGTATTGGTATGTTGTATTACTTTCATAACAGATATACAAGCAGCAAACACATCTGAGAAAATAATAAAAGTGATGTGAATCCCACGTACCAGAGGACATCTGCAACAGCAGCACGTATCGTTAAAGCAACATGGCAATTTGAATACAAGAATCAAAAATGGCATTGCAAGTGAAAACATTAAAAAATTATATACAGCGGCAAGAAAAAGTATGTGAATCCTTTGGAATGACCTGGTTTTCTGCAGTAAATGGTCATCTGATGTTACACCGCTGCTTAAGCAACTAACATACAAACAAATATAATCTCATGTTTTTATTGAATGTACCCATTCAGAGCAGCAAAAAAACCTAAAACACACAATTCACATTGTGTCCATAAATGACAATTAAGCACTTTTTCAACTTTAAATCCTTCATCTGTGTCTCTCCTGTTTAAAGTGAAATGATGTTCATTAGTGCAGTCCAGCATTCAGATACTAATCTTTTGTTAGACCAACACAATCCAGGGGAATACTGTCATTTGGCCTCCTGCCACATTTTTGAAAGAAACCTTTTACCTCATAAAGTTTTCCTTTATGAAAATCAAAGCAATTAAGTCATCTGGCAGGTTATCTAGGAAAATTGCACACAAGTGATTTTTAATATTTCTTGTTCAGATGCAAAATTATATATAAGTATATTAAGGGTACAGAAATTGACCTCAAAGACACCATGTGACAAAAATGACCAAAAACACACAGAAAAATCCCACAATAACCACAGGAAGGAAAACTACAAAAAGACAGACACAAAAATACCACAAATCACATAACAATGAGCACAGACACAGAAAAAATACACTAAATTACTACAAAAACATCCATAAGACAAAAGAAACACCAAAAATACACATAAAATGACAACCAAACACATTAATCATAAAATATACACACAATGACCACACACAGTTGAAAAAACAGAAGCATAATGAGCAAAAAAAAAAAAAGATTTTAAAAAATCCAACCATAGACACACAGTGACAAAAATTTCCTTATAATCCCACTATGTCTGCAGTTACAGATGAAGACAGCAGCGAGTGCTGGTGTTCAGACTGAGCAGACGTGTCCAGCAGGTGGCACTCTCAGCCCAGCCTGCGACTCTGGAAGTTTCCAGTGTACTGTAACTTTGAAAGTGATGGTTATGGATTTGTGTGTTTGAGCTCCAGATTGTGGTCTATTTGTTTAGCTCATTACCAGCCTAAATCCCAGGCCAATTACCTGCGGATAAACAGGAGCAGAGGTGGTGATATGCTGTAATGTTGTAATTTGACTGATTATCCCTCACACAGTCAATAAATTATGGAGTTTTTTTTCATCTGAGAAGAAATACAAAGATTTAACAAGCCTGAATTTATCATGGTAATACTGTTTTTTGATTGATGATTGATCAATAATGATCAATAATGATCAATCAATAATATCACGCTCTCACACTCAGAAGTTAATGATGGAAAGAAGGGAACAAGTCTGCATAGTGATATATTCTTGGATGGATGACTGGATGAACTTAGTACTGGCACAGGGACCCAAAAGATCTGGCAACCACAAAACCTCATATTCCCCATTTAATACAACAGGTACAATTACTTTATAATATTTCGTATAGTTTTACATTGTAGTGGAGGGGTGGTGTGTCAGTACCAATCCACTAGATTTATTCCCAGTCTATTTTACAAATCTGGATTCTGCCGTTTTGGTTAACCCACAGGATACAATGCCAGGTGGAGGGCGGGTGAAGCTACGTCCATATGTATAATTTTGAAAGAGTTGTAAGGTAGTTGTTTACTTGAGTATATCCGTTTTATGCTACATTATACTTCTGCTTCACTGCATGTATTTTACAGTGGTGATATATAACCAAGTTGAGATAGATTTTGATATAATTTCATTTTGATCAATCAATCAAGCAGATTTGTTTCTACTAATACTACAATAATTTGGCATTAAAATTGTAATGCAGACGTTTTACTTGTGTTTGAGTGAGTGAATGAGTTTTTCAACCAGCATGTTGAAAATTCACAGAAAATATATTTGAGCTACAGCTGTAGAAATAAAGTCAAATATTCTAAAATATTTTAATGATATATAAAGGTGTCCTGGGTGAGTTGGGGGAACATTGGAATCATGACCTCGGCATATCAAATCCTGGACACTCCTACTGGTCCCGGTGAGGAGGTTGTGGTTAAAACTGGGGGAAATACACTTTGACATCAAACCGGTAACGAGCTCTGCAGATCCGTGCAGCAGCTCTCGGTCTTTTCTGCCACCCCCTCCCACTGTGCTCCTCCTCACTGTACCCTCACACCGGGAAACGGGAAACACGGTGGGCAGGACAGATCCGCGAGAGAGAGAGAGAAAGAGAGCGAGAGGAAACAGATCTCTCCACGACTCTCCACCGGTGCACCTCGGGGGGCCAATTCAAACTGACCGGCGCGTGTCTCAGAGCACAGAGCACTGTCCTCTCGCTACATCCATCATCAGAGCAGCCTCACTGTCGCCGACCACAGCATCCGGTAAGTTGAATCATCTGCGTCTTCTACGTGTACGTTTTCACGGAGGTGTTTTCTTATGCAAGTGCAAGACCGGTGCACAGCTGTGCACTGGAACCCGCACAGCGCTGCGTATCCTCGGCTTAATGTTAGGTTTGAATACGGCCACGCGTCTCTAGATGCAACGTTTTCCATCAAACTGTGTGCAGCGCAGGTTGGAGAGGCGCGCTGGAGCGTCCAAACACCCGGCGCATCTCGGGAAGAGAGAGTTGGCGCAGTCTGTGGGACCAAATGGCGGAAAAGTTTGATTAGAGTTCAGTTAAACAGAGCGCAGACTGTGCAGAGAAACTGCAACATGTATATGAAGCTGAAAAAAAAACACAGCAGCGTTTTGCTGATTCCCCTGAATGATTTTAAGTTTGTAAAAATCTGTCTGTGAATGAGTTGAAATAAAGAAACAAATGTATATTAAACCAGAGGGCAGTTGAATCATCAGACACATGAAATGATTATTATACACATTTTTATTTGTTTATTTTCTTATTCTTAATCATATACTGAGCTGCAGCTCCAAATCCGACCAACACATGTTCTTTAAGATGTCCGGGCTGTGCGAAGAACAAATACTGTAATTCAGCAGCACACTCGGATGCACTTTAATCTCCACCGATGTGTCTGTGTATGAGTGAATAAGCAGAGAAGATTGCCACACAAATATGACGACAGCTACTCGTTGAATATGAGAAGGAGAGAGCATCAATCAGGCAGCTTGTCTGCAGTATCTGTGTTCTGGTGCCTCCACTGCCAGGGGCTTGTTCTCTTCTCAGTGGATGGATTACTGATCAAGCTAGGGTCCCCTTTTAGATTCAGGGGTGCCTGAACTGGAGCTCCAACACGTCTCTCTGAGGTTGTTCCATTTTGATGTCATGCAAAATATCCATATTGTAAAAATATATAATGTGTGGATCAGTCGTTTTAATGCTATTAAGTCTTTGTGTGGAAATCTTAGTGCTGAGCTCAAGTAGAGACAAAATGAAAAAATATATATGATTTTAGATTTTCTCAGCTTTAATTTAACCAGCTTTAACCAAACTTTTTGTTGGAGCTTTTAGATTGATTTTAAAGCACAATTTAACCATGAAGAAAATTGCTTCAGTGTGATGTGGATAATGCATTTTGTCTCCTTCCAGTACAAGTAATGAATTTATTCTGTTTTCTGCTTTGCTGTATGGCTACAAAAACATGATGCACAGTTTACTATTTAACAGGATTACATTACTTTCTGAGTACTTCCTTCTATCACCGGACATTCACTGTAGCCGTGTGCACGAAACAGAAGACAGAGACTAACAAAAACTGTTCCAGGCTGTGATTTTGTGTGTGAACTGTGAGTTGACTGGTTATGCAGTCAGTGTAGACAGCAGTGCTGATTAAACGAAAGTGTGACTGTGCTGTCAGACACAAATGATGACTGAAAATGTGGCTGAATTGCCTTTTGTGTATTTTGTGTGTCTTTGCAGTTTTGATGCAATGAATGGCACACACAAAAAAAGAGCAAAGTTCATACACTTCTTTCTGCACACTGGGGCAAGTTGCTGTGTAAAGTGGGAGCACATCAGACTGATTGTTATACAGAAATCTGATTCATGAAAACTTGATATTAAAGAGACAAAACGTTTTTTTTATATATAGAAAAACAGGCAGGAGAAGTTTCAGATATGTTTTTGCAAATAAATGTGATGGAAAAGGAGCAGCTGTTTTCCGATACACAACTAATTTGAATCAGGCTCAACACAACAAAATGCAGCAGATACATGCAAGTACACATTCCTGGTAGATTATGTTGTAGTGTCTTCTCTGTGTTTCTGCTCTTTATCTCATGATGGTTCAGATGAAAGCTGAAATATCTACAGTCTACAGTTGTTAAATTGTGTCTTATATTATTAGAAACAGTTGTGTGATGTTTCAAATTTATGATACTGATATGTGCAGCAAGACGCCCGCATCAGTGGATTGTTTTAACACACACACTATTTCCCTCAGGATGTTTCTTATTATTTATTATTATTGTACAGTAATCACTGTAACCTACATCATTTTGTGCAACCAACTAATACTTTTTCATCTACATACAGTAAATATCTAAGTTAAATCAACATAAACTTATAAACATTAGTTGTTCAAACATGAAATATTTTAATTTGAAAAAAATGAGTTCACCGAATTAAATTGTAAGCGTTCACTCAACTCATTATATTTGTTTTTTAAAGAAGCAAAACTAGCAGATTTGTAGACTACCCAGCATGCATTGTATGGAAGTTAAGAAAAAATAATCAAAAATCATGCTTCAAACTTGCTGTGATACATTAACACATTATATAAAGCCATTGTTGTTCCTTTTCATAGATAATGATGCTAATCATAATGAATGGTGGTGTGGAATTCAGTTCCCTATCTATACACTTAAACTGTATCAACGTCACTGAGGACAGCTTGACATGATGTTTTTGTACTGAATCTGGTACAAAGTGTCTGCAATTAACAATAATAACAAACTGACATAGATTTATTATTTCAAACAACTACCTAAGCAGTTTAATTAATTAAGAAATCTGAATCAGCAAAACTAAGACACTTTACACAACATGTAATAATTAATTCGGTTAATATTTGTCTTAGCTGTCTTGGACATATAAATAGAATTTTTGACTTGACTTGAAAGTTGTGTTAAGGCTTTCATTCACAATTTTAAGTTGAACCAAGTTATATTTTACAGGTTAAGAACCATACGGGTAACCTTAGCGGTCTCCTCATTTCGTCTAAAATTTCCACAGGATGACAAGACAAAAGTTGTTTTCAGAAGGTAATATCAGTAATGTCAGAATGTAATACAACAAAAATGTAAAGATGTCAGTGGAATCTTTGAGATGTAAAACAATTGGTTAAATCACAATCGATCTGTACATAATAAAATGCCAGTAAACTACAATTTTAGATGAAATGTCTGTAGATGCACATTTCCAAGTAGAGTTAACTGAGTTATACAGTATGAGGAATATAACTTTTTAGACTTCTGGCTTGAAAGTGGACAGAGGGTGATGTTAAAGTTTGAGTGCCGCAGCCTATGTGATATAAAATGCTGCATCTGAGCGTGGTGTGTGATACTCTCAGCATTTCTCTGTCTCACACGGGCAATGTGAGGGACTGTCACTGTCACATTTATGACAACAGAAGCACATTTAAATACTCATGTACAGGCCAGAACACACATCACGCACACACACACACACACACACACACACACACACACACACACACACACACACACACACACCACTCCGTGCACTCCTGAAACACATCCACACCAAGCATGCTGGGATTTGCCCGTGACAAACAACCGCGGTGTGAAGTGTGAAGTGTGTATCTGTCATGTCAGTGCGCTGTCAGCGTGTGAGGCTGCAGTGAATGAGGAATCGAGATGTCGCACCGACATCGCGCGGCAGTCCAGGTGGACTTTGCCAAAGCTGCCTGTCCCCAAATTATCGCCTCCGTCTTCCAGCATCCCCGTCATCTCAGCGCCTATGACAAGCTCCGCTCTCTCCCAGCAGCCACCACAGCCTTTGAAAAATGAGCTGCAGAACTGAAATGAGTCTTAATGGTTGCCACAAGCCTATGAGAATTTCACACTCTACGAATAGGCTTTAAAAAAGGTTATTTTATATTGTATTATATATTATATATATTTTATATTTATCTTAAATGAAAAAAAATACAGTACATACAGTAATACCATATACAGGAAATATTAACTAGTGAATGTGAACATCAGATTTAACCTGAGCCAACAGATGTACAATAGCTGGAGGAGACTCACACCATTCTAAAATCAAGGTTTTGTTCTTGGCAAAGTTTTGTTATAGTCATCTTTTTTATTAGATTCCTGCTCATGTGATTGTACACGAGGCCTATGAATCCTATGAATACATATGATGGAATAATAATTGTCATCTTCAAAGTTTTTTTATAGATTTATCTTGGCACCAGTCAATGCAATGCTTTAAAAACAAACTTTAGATCAATTCTGTACCTTACAAGTGACCAGTGCAAATGGGGCAGTGCTGGGTTAGGAATAGGGGTTATATATTTTAAGTTGTTAAAGGAAATTTAAAAATAACATTAGCCCCTCAATTTCTTTCTGGTTTAGCTGTATAATAGTAAGAGGTATGTTTTCTCAAAATACAACCCAAACTAAGTCACCACTGCTGCTCCCAGCCAAAGCCCATTCTGCCACCAGCCAGTTATGGATTTGAAATAAGGCATTTCAAGAAAATATAAACAACTGAAAAAATGGCTAAGAACTGGAAAAAAGGTTCATGTCAAGATGTCAGCACAGTTTTTCCATCAAAGTCCCATTGTTGTCCATGTGTTTTTTTCCCCATCGCCAGTAGCTAGGTACAGCTAACACTGTTGGCAGTGCGTTCATGTTACTTTTGTGCAGTATCAGCAGGAAGATGATAAATTTGTATCACAGATTTCCAATGAAAGTCACTTTTTGAAATTTCCTTTTCAAATCAAATTGTTTGCCAATTTAGTCACTGTTCTTTTTCAATAATGTCGGTATTGTCACATTTTCTGTCACTGATAAAATAGTTTTTATTTATATTTGTTAAATATTAATTTTAACATATGATTTGTCTATTTTGAATTCCTGTAACACACACACACTTTATGCCAGTTGTGCTCTGTTCTGTCTCTCAGGAGGAGGTGATGGTCTTTCTGCAGCTCACTGTGACTGTGAGTTCAGTGAGAGTTTGAGCCTGTCAGGACACCTTGCAACGGCCTATCTTCAGGCTGGGACTATCCACCTGTCCTAAAGCAAAAAAACCAAACAGGTTAAACTTCCTGACGTGACACCTTGCTCTCCTCCACTCACTCCGCCCCGGTTCTCAGCACCATGGCCTTCACCCTGTCAGAGATCATGGCGGCGAGGCGGCAGCAGTCGCAGGCTCAGCCGCACGCCCAGAGGGGCAGCGGCAGGACGGCGGTGGAAGTGGACGAGTACAGCACCAACCCCACTCAGGCCTTCACTTTCTACAACATCAATCAGGGACGATTCCAGCCGCCACATGTTCACATGTGAGTAGATGCATTGTATATGCAGCTTATTAAAGGAGAATACCACTTTTTTTTAGAGTTATTTCAACATTTATCTTCATTTGTAGTTTGTTTTTTCAAACCAGAAATAATTTCTACATTTAAGTGACTAGTTCAGCATTGGGGAACATTTTAAGCATTTTTTGCTTAAGCACAAAATTAACTTAGCTTA
The DNA here is from genome assembly GCA_034779795.1 of Ctenopoma multispine. Taxonomy (NCBI): domain Eukaryota; kingdom Metazoa; phylum Chordata; class Actinopteri; order Anabantiformes; family Anabantidae; genus Ctenopoma; species Ctenopoma multispine. The sequence goes on along the minus strand of JAUYWH010000015.1, from coordinate 1,508,386 downwards.
CCATAAATACTGTAAGAGGGAAAGTGACCTCAGCTAAATTACATGTACTAACACCTCTACATTAGACCTCTTACGTATTGCTTGTGTTGGATCGCTAACTCACTTTAACACAAATATTGTTCTTGTTACAGTTTCTTGTACTTTGCTGTTATTAAGCTATTAAGCTACAACTGAATCTCAACTTCCTGTAGGTCTTTAACATTAAAAACTGACAGTGAAGCAAGCAAAAATACTCTCCTGGAGAACCTTAAACCTCTAAAAGCTAAATAGTTATTATTACGGGTTCTCGGTATTCATGTTAAATAGTATTTTGACCTAACATTAGGCTCAAATACTCAGCCTTATATTGTATGTGCCAACAAGTGACAACGTGCCAGTTCACAAGTTAATCTTTTCTTTAAGAACGGAGAGAGAGGTTTGTTTATTAGATTTGATTTTGAGATCAGAGATTCTCAAATCACATCAAAGCACAAACACTGAAGGCCTCACACAGTTTGAGCTTTGTAGCGACTCTTTAGGGCTTTTAATGTGAAACACCTTTGCAGCAACTCTTGGGTTTTTTTGAGTGAATACAAAAACCTGCAAAGTAAAAAGCATCGGAATGACCTTGTGAGCAAATAATAATTTGTGTTGAAAGAATAACACAGAATAGCAGATCGATGTGTGCAATATGATGTGTATGTTGTAGTGATGGAATTACTGTCTAGGGCTGAATTTATGTGTGTGTTTTGAAAGACGTTTTCTCTGTTGGGCTCTATAAGACCTCTCCTGTATTTTACTACTTTGTGTCTTAGACTGTTTTTTTGCCAGCATTACTACATAGATGCATATCTGCTTTCCCACTTCCTCGTCATTTCTGTCTCTCTTGTGGTGGTGAGCGGAGAAGGAAAAGGAGGAGGAGGAAGCAGAACTGGTTGTTGTCGTACCTGAAGTAGCGCTCACTAAAGTGGGCCATGGTTATTCACCAGCTCTTCTCTCCCCCTGGAGAACCCGTGAATGTTGCACACTCGCTGGAAGTCCCACAGGACTCTTCTCTTATTCTATATCTGCGCTTTATTCTTTTTCTATCTCTGCACATTTCTCTTTCTGTCTCTCTCAGTGGCATGCTTTTATTATAGCCTCTCGCTCTCGCTTCTTGATTCCTCATCTGCCTCAGTCTGTGGGGATGATTTTTTTTTTGGATACTAATTCACACTTCTTTAAGTGTCAGCCTTGTACCACAGCAACGTCACGAACAGTGCTGACTCTCTTTCTCCAGCACTGTTTAAGTGCACCAAGCACTGCAGTGACCCCTTTCCCCTCCCTCTCTCCCTAAGCTTCTTTTCTTTTTACTCTTCCCAGGGTGGATCCAATGTCCCACGACACGCCAAAGCCACCCGGCTACACACGCTTCGTCTGTATCTCGGACACTCACTCCCGCACCGATGCCATCCAGATGCCATATGGAGATGTGTTCATCCACGCTGGAGACTTCACCGAGCTCGGGCTGCCCTCCGAAGTCAAGAAGTTCAACGACTGGCTAGGTCAGCATCTCTGAAAGTTGTTGCTGTGGCTCCAGAGCAGGTCAGGGACCTGGTTTCTGTAACTGGGTCTCCTTGTTACGATCTGGTAGGGTCAGTGCCAGGCTAAATTTACTCACACTGAGTATACTTAATGTTTTTAAGAAAACTTTGAACAGAGAAGGAAACTAAAGTCCCAGGGCAACAATAAGCTACGTTTTAACAGATTTCACTGTAATTGAAGGGACTGCACCAGCTCCAAATTAAAAGTTGACTTCACTTTACGGATAGTCATTTTCCAAAGTACAGCATATATTGGTAAATTGTATACCTCAATCCCTGAACACATCTAAGTCTTTTCTTTTCTTGTGAGTTCAAGGATGCTGGAACCTGAAGTCAAATTCTGAATAGTATTTTTTACATGTACAAAGTGATATGATTTCACAGTATGCCTATTGTTTGTTTTCTGTATTCAATTTTCTGACAATAGAACTTATGAGTGCAGCACTTTGTGGCTGCCGATTCTTGAATCTTTGAGCAGTTCCTTGAATACATCACAAAGAGGAGTTTTAAAAAAAATTTTTTTTGCTCACAGCTGCACGTTCACACAGTCACAAGTTTGGCAAAAGCATAATGTTGACCAACTGTTGGACAGGAAAGATGATTTTAGAGTCATCAAAGCAGCAGCTGACTGGAACTGTTCTGCTTCGGGTAGTAATGCAAACACAGTTTGTGCATATACATATATATATGTGCATATAAATATA
>JAUYWH010000015.1:1484286-1506020 GCA_034779795.1 Ctenopoma multispine | reverse complement strand
ACCTGCAGCGTGGTCCTTCATGTGTGATGTGGTGCAGTGTGGGTCTGGTTTGTGTTATGCTTCTCTCAGCTCTGACGTAGGCTCCAGAGACATTCCAGCTCATGCCTATGCAGTTTAACAGTCACCGCAGCCAGATAGTCTCTCCCTCTGAACAGAAACGAAACAAACAGAACACTGTGACAAACATGCATAAAAGTTCTCTGTTCGATTTGAAGAATTTCATTTAATCACACCGTCACACCCTTTTTAATGTTTTTTGAGCAGTCTATATCGCTGTTAGAAGAGAGATTACAGGAAACGAGTGGACAGAGAGAAGCAATCACATGCATCTTAACCTCAAAGCTACCATGGTACCACTTCAAACTCTACTGATAGCTACACCTATATTATCTACACCTATAATTTTTTCATCAATGTTTCATCATTTTCATCAGTTACAAAGATCATTTTCTTCTGTATTATTCACTTAGCTCTCTGCAGCTCTGTACAGCTCTGGTATTGCTATGCTGGCTGAGATATGTGTGTGAGTCCATGTTAGTTTGCTTGTTCAGTTTCTTCACCAAGACCTTAAATCCAGCCATATTCACCAAACTCAACTATTGCCTGAAAAATTCCCACAGTTCAATTTTATTCTACATACCACAATATAACTTAGTGATATATCTGGAGTGGATGAACTCTTTTAGCGCTGTTTTTTGTCTTCTCCAACTCCTGAGACAGAGTTGTTCTCACTCAAATCTTTGGCGCCCTAAATGTAGCTTTCTGTCTACAAAAATGTCGTCATGGGCATTAAGAAAGTATATCAAAATGAAAAAAAAGCATGTCTGACATTTAAATATGTGAAGATACCATTTTCTAGTAACTAATTTGTAAAAGCTTTCTAAGTTGTGACGAATGACATTACTAATGGTTAATAATGCAAAACTAATCAACTAGACTAGTTCTATAGGCTAGTTTTAAAGTTATAGACTTTCAAAATAAGCAATCAAGTCTGAATTTGTACGTTTAGTCATTACAAAGGGTTTTAATTTGTCCAGTTGTTAGCATTAATAATCAAAATACTCTTCCAACAAAATAACATCTCCAGGCCCCCACATCAACAGTCCTGCAACCTTTATGACCATTAGGGTTGTTTGTCCCTAACCTTTCATACGACCCATAGGAGCATCTCTTTAAATACTGGTCTTATGGCAGCAGGTACTTATTTTAATATCATTATTATAGTACCTGGCAGGCTTCAATTTAGATAAGATCTCCCACTTATAAGACTTATATTATATATAAGCTTTTTATGGCCATAGCACATTAATAGCCAATTTGCGTTTGCAGTCATGTTGGGGGTTAATCATGTCTAGATTGTCTGTTGTTCCATAAAGTAGGTGGTCAGATGGTCAAAGGACTTTTTCTTAACCTGTTAACCCCAAAGAGCATCAATACATTAAATTGTTTCTGTAAAACAAGGACTCCCTTTAAATGGTTGCAACTAGTATAAAGTGGAATCCTGTCCATGCACAGTAGATAGAAAACTGCAAAGTGTGGGTTAATGCTCAGAGAAGTTTCTGCAGCACATTTCCAGCCTTTTGTCAAGAAAAATGTAAGAGCTTTATAGAGTTTAGTCTTGTTTTCTTTGACGTTTTGCTTCACCAGCCTCAGTCTTATCTCTGCACTGAGTTGGGAGCAAGTGTAAGTCTTATCATCGCTACGTGAAATCTGTTAGAAACTGAAATGAAATGACCTCGTACGAAGCCATGTGACAGAAAGAAAAAAAAGCTATTGTACAACGAGCAGAGAAGCTCTGCTATCATCTCCACCATCGTCACTGTTGTCGGCATCATCAGCACCAGCACAAAGCTCCCCAGGAATGGCACATGCCTGTTAGCAGGTGCACAGGCCTATGTGTGTTCTCTCTCTCTTTTTTTTTAGGGAGGGGAGCAGAAAGTGGGGGGAGATGAGGAGAGAACTTCTTGTGCTTCCCCTCAGAAACACACACACACAGTCTGCAGGGAGTGCGAGTTGCAAATCCGCTAGACCGCACTCCAGCCGTGAGAGAGGCGACGGGAGAGAAGGGAAAGAAAAGATAAACCAAGCCAAACGCGCCTGCTGCTGCCTCTGTAGTCAGCCTCTCCTCTCTCCAGCCCGTCTTCCTCTCCTTCCCTGCAACTCTGCCATCTCTTCCTCTCGTCTGCTGTAGCCTATAAATATTTATACACTGGATTTTCCTATTCTTTCTGTCTCACACACACACACACACACACACACACACACACACACACACACACACACACAAACACGCTAACTCATTCTGTAGATGAATGTAGCTCCTGCTGTTTAGTGTGAGCTGAGCAGATTTACAGAGAGATCAGGTGTACCACATTCAGTTCAGAGGAGTCTTTGTACAAACTGAGCTTCGGTCAGGTAACGCCATCTGCTCCCAAACTTTCTGCTCTTTTATCTTTCCTGTGGTGGAGTCTCCGTCTTTCTCTATATTCCTACTTCCCTGTTTTGTCATTTATCATTCTTCCGTACTCAAACTCTGTGTCTTTCTCCATCAGTTTTCTTCCACTTCCCATTTTCCATTTTGTCTGTTTGCACAGTCTTCAAATATGTCTCCCATTTCACTCCTCTCTCTGGCTGCCTCTCCCTCGGTGGCAGCTCTCAACGATTCTACCCTCAGCTCTTATTTTTAGCAGGAAGTCAGCCTGGCTCTCGGGGGCCGCTGGCAGACGCTCAAGGCTTTGTCAGGGATGGTGAACGCTGCAGGAGAGGGGGGAGAGCAGAGGAGAAGAGAGAGGAGATGACACTCATGCATGGGGAGAGGAAGGTAGAGGAGTTGGAGAAAGAGGAAATGTCAGGAAAGAAGAGGAGTACAGTGGAGAGGATGTTTCTCCCTAGACGAAAACTGCCCTACCTGGGTAAACTCACTGTTCAGGCTGCTGCCAAACGTCTGCCCTCTGTTCTCTTGATCCCTGCAGGTCCAGCTGCCAATCACTGTATGAGCACAAGTCGTTGTGTCTTGCCCCCCACTCTTTTTGCTTTTTAAAGGTTTCACCTCACACTCTGTGGAATTAAAAAAATATATATTTTCCTGTTTTATCACATTTTATAGGCTAAATCAATTCGTCAATACATTAAAACAATAACTGAGGCTTTAATCAATAATGAAAACAATGCTGAAGGCCTAATTCAGCATTGTTTTCATTATTGATAATTATATAAAGTTAAATTTATTAAAATACAACTTTTTACTAATATACATATATATGTATGTATATATATAATATATATACATATATAACATAAATCTATCAATAACATGATTTAGAATGATTACTTTCTTTAAAAATAAGCTCATAGTATAGTTCTTGTATAGTGGTTAATAACTAACCTATGTCTACGGTGGCCTAGAGGTGCAAAACACAAAATAAAAAACACAAAACACAACAAGAGAAAACACAAACAAAACACAACAAGAAAAGAAGAAACACAGTATTTCACAAAACATAATGACAAGGGAGATTATGTTATGTTTTCTCTTTTCTCATTGTGTTTTCTTTTTGGTGTTGTGTTTTGAACCTTCAAGCCACTGTACAATGCTGACTGTTACTGTATATAGAAATATTACGTGTGTTATGATGACAACGTATGTTATGATTTCCCTGGTTTATTAACATACGTTTAAAATAACGTCAGACACATTTTGATGATCATGTCTGTCTTAACAGCAGGACGATCATCCTACTGAGCAGCTGATCCTGGTGCTGTGTGGACGGTAACTGGTGTAATTAGCGTCACTCTGTAAACAGTCTGTCGGACAGTTGTAAGCGTCTCATGTTTTTACGGCCATTGTAGTCCTTCACACTCTGTTTGATTATAAAACCAGTCAGATATTCACAAACATTTTGGGGATATCAATTTACACAACATGGCACACAGCCGCTTCCGGCGCAGACAGGGCGTTTGAAGACAAAATAGCAGCAACTTCAGAGCACATTCTTGTTGCCAAATCGCACAAGGTCAATATTGAAATTAAGTGTTTTAATAAATAAATCTCTTCAATATTAGATTCTGTGTGCATTTCAGCTGGGTTTTTCTTAGAGTTGTTGATAGTTCTTAAGTCTGACTGTAAGTGCCCTGGAGGCTGAATACACAGGACAGGTGAGAAGAAAGACATTAACATAGAGGAAGAGACGGGGAAGAGAAGTTAGCGAGGACGAGAGGCAGACCTCAAGCTCGTGAGCTGCAGCGCTTCAGTCCAATTGTCTCTAATCATGGCCTCTTTGATCAGGCTTTCAGCTACGCTCTCATGCCCGAATCACGCACACACGCCAGCAAGCATCCACGTGGATTTCATAAGCCGAGGCGTTCCTACCTTCATCACGTGTTTGTTTGTGCGTACTGCCCTCTTTGGAAGACTTGAGGGGCGTCTTTATTCATGCCATGTGATAGCATGATCTGGGAATGTGCTGCAGTGAACACCGTGTTTAAATATGGATCTCATTGTGTTTCAGAGTCGACTCAGGGTCACCAGAGGAGCAAGTTGAATTCTTAAAGGCTTTGTTCTCCCGCTCTTTCCTTCTGTCTGTCTCTGTCTGACGTGAACAGAGAACCAAAACAATGAGCAAAAAGAGGCTAAAAGAAAAGGCTGAGCAATTTGCTGTGGGTTAATCATTGCAGGTGACCTTCCACATAACATGTTAAAGCCATTATTGATAAAGTTGTATATAAGATGTTAGGTAGTGCAAATATAAACGTGCATAAGAAACTCCCTGAGGGCTGGATGGAGCGTTAAAACAAACTAATCATCTTAATCTAATCATGCATTTTAGAGTGTTCCTCTAAAAATCACACAGCCACAGGCCTTTTCTCTCTCTCTCTGCCTCTCTCTTGCTCTCTCTCTCTCTCTCTGACTCAGTGCTGCGAGGTCCACTGCCTTTAGCATTACTGCTGCACCTCTTTATTTAGCGCCTGCTCCACTCTGTTCCCCTTACACTGCTGAATAATAGATAAGTGATGACCATGATGCGATTGCTGTGCAGGCAATTTAAATGTGAATGAGTGTTGTTTCTCCTGACCCAGGAGGGGGAGAGTGTCTTTGTGCCATGTGTTTTTGTGTGTGTGTGTGTGTGTGTGTGATTTCTGCCCCTCCATCTTCATCCATGTCATGTTGCAACCCTCCACCTCCTCTTAGACCTCCTCAGCTTCCCTCCTCCTGGCTTGTTCTGTTTAGATCGGCAAAAGGGGGGGCATTAAACTTTCATGGCCGCAATTTTTTTTCTGGCCTGCTCTTCCTTCTATCTTCCTTTACTCCGTCCTTCCATCCTTCCACTCCTTCCATTCCCTCATTCCTAATGTTTGCACTTCACTTCTCCCTTCTTCCCTCCTCACATTTGTCTTTCCTTCCCTAAACCTTATTTGTTCTTCATTTTTATTCTCTCCTTCTCTTCACTCCCCCCCTCCCCCTTATGTTTACCCAGCATGAGTGGAGCTGGAGGAGAGCATAACAAGGAGATCTGACACTCCTTTATGGATTTTTTACAATGGGAAACTCAACAGAATTTCAAGTGACTTTAAATTTAAGCAAAATGTTTCCCATCTGTCCTTCACTGCTTTTGTGTCTTCTATTTGCATGCTTGAAACACAGCCTTCCTTGCTATCGCTTGCAGGTACGTGCACGTGAGGGAGGGAAAAAGATGCAATGAGATGTGATAATGGTTAGAGAAGATGGTTTTTATGGGTCAGCATGTGATTCACTGCATGCAAACTGTTGCTGAATCGACATCATCGTCTGTTAAAACTCAAACTGGAACTGAGAGTGAGACTTCAGCAAAGAGCAGAGGGAGAGTCAGATGTAAAACAGTCAGTCTGTGTGCGGGTGTAGTCATCAAACACTTTTTCATCCCGACGTTTAGCAACGAGTGCTGCAGCAGAGAAACTGCATAATCAGAAAGAAACACACAAATATCTAGAGGTCGATTAACAGAGCAGTGGTGATACAGCCAAATTTGATGCTGCAGTGGCATTTTTCAAACTTTCAGCTGCTCTGTTTTTGTTGGAATGCATGAAATTGAATCTCCCATTCCCATAACGCTTTTCAACAAAGAATGATCAACAGTGGAACAGGAGAGGTCAAGCTCCAAAGACATAGACTACTACATTTCCTATAATGTGACAAATAGTATAGACTCTATAGACACAGACAATGGGACAAATTTACCTCTCCTCTGACGACACTTCTTGAGTATTAGCACAAACCCCATGCAAGTTTGGTACCTTTTATACAGACCAGCAAGACGGCGTATTGTAAATGGGTTTTAGACTAAGTCATTTCCAATTTGTACTCAGGGCTTTGTGTTATAAATGTGTCTAAGTCTGATCTAAAAGTATAATAATAATTAGTATTAATATTTATTGATCCCCTTGGGGAAATTGTTGTTTGGGCAGCTGCTAGACCTGTGTCATCACTACCACAGGGTTTTAGCATCTTGTCCAAGGACACCTCAGACATGTAGCTTGCCGGGACGGAGTATCGAACTGCTCACCCTTGGGTTGGAAGACGACTACTCTAGCCAATGTGCTATCATGCTTCCTGATGTCATCAATATGACAGTTGCCAGAGGCATTAACATGAACTGATTAGGTCACCGTGACTTCTTGTCAATCCCATTCCTGCATATGGAATATTTTAGGAAAGCCTTACATTACATCTGGCATAAACGTCCACTTGGACTCATGGATGAACTGATTATCAACAGATTATTTTAGTCATGATGATCCTCTGACTTTAGGATGCCTTTTGATGCATGCATTCACAAACTGATTGCAGAAATAAGAGTTCCTGGGGAGGCTCCTAACTTCTAACTTCATATGTCAGAGGAGACATATCAGTGTCCTCAGGTTTCATAAGCCAACAGAGGATGTCATGAACACAGCCTTTGAACACAGAGCTTTGACAAGAACATGAAGATAACGCAGTATACTAAAGGCTGCAGTTTAACATGGGCTAAATGTGGCTTCAGCAGACACCCATTTGAAAAGCAGACATGGGACAGATGGCGAGTGGCCAGTGGTTTTAATTCATCAGCATTCATTGCAGAACTCACGTCGCTGGTTCTAAAAGTTGCAGCTTAATCTTCAGCCTCATTATCCTGGAGGCGACATGGTCACACCGATCGTGGAAGTGGAGCAGACAGGATGAAAGAGACAGAGATGGAGTGTAGGAGAGAGAAAGAGAAGAGAGAGACCACCTACGAGGCCGCTTGATGATGTGCTGTATCTGTCTTTGTCACCACTTTTGTGTGTGTGTGTTTAATGCATTATGTTCAGTGAGGACATTGTGAAGTGCTAGGAGGTGCTGCTGTACGCAGATAAAATGTGTGTTTTGGATGCGTGGCTCAGTAGGTGGTGTTTGTGTACGCTGTCTCATAATTGCTGGCTGTCTTTGTTTTGTGTCTGCTTGTATGATTGTATGTATGCAGGTTCGTGTATGTGATGAGACGCGGTGGTGTGTGGGTGGTGAGTTAAATGAAACGAGTGAGTATTAAATTTAAGCTGAGGTGGGAAGGCAGAAGTCTTGCTGTGTCTCTTCCTCCATCATCTATCTCTGCCGTCATGCATGCCTATCCTTTGCTCACCTCTCCTTCTCTTCTTCCTCTCCTTCATGTCACATATTAGTTTCTTGTCTTGCGTTGTCTTCCTTCTCTGTCTTCTACACACACATGCACAAACAGAAACACGTGCGGTAAAGGCATTAGGACTGATCCGAGCTGAGTCTTTAGCTAGTCTGTCTTTTGAACATCAGTGCTGTTGCTTTTGAAGCTTCCCTTTTGAATTATTGCATTTCTGTTCATGCACAAACAGATAAAGGCGTGCTGAAGCCGCGCTGTTCAGCTATATTCTCACTATGTTCTATACGTAAAGAAGACATACATACAAGCTGTGGGGCATATAGACATACACAGATGCCTACAGTATGTGCTTGAAAGCACCCCCCCCACACACACACACACACACATATACACAGGTTGGTATTAAGAGAGTGACAGCTGAAAAAGGGAAGTGCAGTGAAAGAAACCTTCTATCTTTCCATTGTGTAGCTGAGCCCAAAGACACACACACACACACACAATTATTCTTTTCATACACTGCGTTCAGCAATCCACATAGGTCCTCACACTAGGGCTGTGATATGGCCGAAAATGTTATCATGATATCATATTGACAGAATACTGATGATAGCAATACTCAATACTAAAACCTCAAGGATACATACTATGGTAAGTAGTCTACCAGTGAATAGAGAAGTTTCAATCAAGCTCAAATGTAATAATGACGCATATAAAGTCTCATATTTACATTACAGTAAGTGTTCTTTAAATATGTATATGTTAAATATGTTTAATATGTTTAAAATAACAGGTGGATCCTAATACTGGTAATCCTGGTTAAAAAGTATTTACATCTATAAGCTTAAATTATTGATGTGGATGAAAACCACACCTAACTGGTACAGTGACAGGATCCTCTAGAGTGAAGACATATCCCTCCTTGGATTTTCTGGAACCACATAATCTTGCGGTTGTACTGCAGAGTTACAGATTGTTTGGAACAACAATGTCTGTATGTAACCTGTTAATTAAAATTGATAAAATATTTTTGAGAATAGTATCACAGTATCACAAAACATAATATTGTAATATTTGATATTTTCATTTTTTTTAGACCCCTGTGGTGCAGCAGTCCGTGACGTGTGCTTTGCATTGACATTTAATAATGATAAATAGCCACCCCCAGCATCTGAACTCATCAGACAAGAATAATGCATCAGCTTATCATCATTATTGAAGAAATTGGTTGTCAAGATCATTTTAATTATGAACAGAAAATAGTAACAAAATCATCTTATTCTACTGAGGGAAATGGTTTGTTACTACACTGGTAGTTGTGCAGTTACAATTTTTGGAAATTATAATGTGGGGTACAGCTCAAGGGGGAAGGGGAAGTCCTATTGTGGCCACCTTTGCCCCACCACCCTTGTGGATCTGTTCCTGTCTCTAAGCACAAAGCTACTGTAAGTGCATATGTAAAATAGTCGACAATGAAAATGAGTGTGATATACAGTATTGTTAAACTACACACACAATAGGTTCGTACAGTGTACTACAAGACATATGAGTCTTTTCCTTTCATTTAAATTTAGTAGAAAGTTCTGACTGCTGTTTCCTGGACACATGCATTCACTCACACTGACACACACACACACACACATTGGTAATAATTTAATCATTTTAAATTGGCAGGAAATATCTGGACCCTATTTTCTGCAACTGCAGACACACAGACATTCTAAACAAACACACACACACACACAAACACAAACACACATACACTTTGGTGTAGTGAAGTTATTTGGCATGACGTTTTGGCCACTAGCTTGCAGTATCTATGCATACACACTTAGGAATTAACTTTGTCTTGGCAGGCATGAAATTTCTGGCTTTTTTTGTTTCTGCATGCGCACAAACACACACATGTAAGAGCACACACACATGCACACACAATGGGCAGTAATCCCCCTGTACATGCCAGAGCTTGGGCAGAGCAGGGATTTTCCTCTTCAAAGAGCAGACCACCCATCGCTGTGTCGGAACAATGGTGGCCGAACTCCGGAAGATTTCCTGTGGTGGCAGTGGGTGTCCACGCATCCACATGGATAGCCTGTATTATGTACACACACACACACACACACAGACACACATTTACATGCAATCACACATTAAACTTCATACTTATGCAAAGATCTCCAGGCACTCTCACAAACATTTCCACACATACACAGGTTGCCGTGTGGAGCACATGGGAGGATGGAGGTTTTTGTGGTGACAGACAGCCAGCCAGACGGGGATCTGGGATGCATGTGACTAGATAAAGAAGCAGGGAGTAATAGAGGGGTTCTAGGTACAGAAGAAAGGAGTAAAGTCTAGCTGTTGCCATCCCTGGAAGCCTTCATCCAGCGGTCCTTCATGTCCTCCAGTACACCTTTCATCTGTGCTCACTTATTAACTTTGTTTATTTTTTTCTTCTTCTGTTGTTGCTTTTTGGACCTGGCTGTTTGCCCTGTGCCACCACTGTGTCACTCACAGACCAATTAAAAGTATTTGTTGTTTAAAGGCAACATTTTTAGTCCAAAGACAAAAGATGGCAAGGCCACAAAGAGTGCCCTACGCATTCAGGGGTATTGTGGCTGCAAAATATTTAGGACCACCCCCCTCTTTTCCATAAACACACACACTTCCACCCACATCCTGTCATCTTTTCTTCTCTGTCTTTTGTCAGAAAAACAACAAATTAATTCTCATTTGTTGGAGGAATTGTCTGTTTGTGATTGATTTGTTCTTTGTAGACATGCGCAATAACAGACTGTATTGTTGCATTTCTGTTTCTTTTCTTTTGAATTATTATTTTTTCATACTGACAGACCACAGTTGGCTTGGACAGAGAATTATAATAAACACATTCACACGTTCAGATTGCACTATGTTACCATACTCTAGTTGTTATTCATACCTTGTAATTTTCGCAGCATTTTTCCAGAGGAAACGCTCCGAAAATTCATCCATGAAATTGAAATTTAATTCTGCTAAGTAAAAGTGTTTCATGTGCATGTGTGTTTGTGTGTGTGTGCAGCTGGTGGAGTTTTATATTTCTCCTTGTGATTTATTTTTCTCAGTTTACAGTTGGACATCAAACTTCATGGGTGAAAAACTGCTCGCGCTGCAGAATTTGTCAGAAGACACATAGTGTTTATTTGTTAGAAAATTTATGAGCACTGTGTTGCCTCACTGTCTACCTCAGGCTCACACACGTTTCCTCCCCCTACTTATTTTTGACGCTTGTATTAGTTAGGTAAAGATCTTGTCCAGGGTAGTTTTTCTGGTCTTTGTATAAAAGAAAAAATAGACAGAAATAGAACAGAAGACATAGCCAAACCTGATACTCACTAAATAAAACATACTACAGTAAGCCCAAGCTATACATTCCATTTTGATTTTACTTTTATTCTTTTTTTCATTTATTAATTATTATTATCCATGCAGTCTCAGGTCAGTCCGGCTTTCATCTATCACTTCCTACTCAGGCAGCTCCAATCTTCAAAAACAGAAACAACAAGTTGAATTAGTCTCCTGGTAGATGCTGCGCTCCCATGCAGCTTCTTGGCTCCTTGTCCCGGTGAGCTTTTCTTTCAGGAACTATCACAGTTGTCATTAAGGCTGCAGAGAACATTTGTGTTTGATATATTTGCAGCATTTTAAAAAAGGTCCTAAAAAGAAATGAAATGGTTTCTCAAGGTTTGTACAAACAAATGAATGAACAGACAATTGTGATAAATTAACACAAAATTAATTCCAATTAATTCTTTAAGCTGCAGACTTTAAAATTTACATGATCAAAAGCGCAGTCTGTTGTTCTTTTCTCTTGTCTCTTTACACTCACCACAACCGGCCGAGGCAGATGGTCGCTCAGCCTGAGTAATTTGTAAAGGGATTGAAGTCTTTAACCTTTCTTTTGTTTGATTTTGCTCATATTTGGTTTTGTCTCAACACTCATCTGTTTTCAGAAGCAGGTGTCTGTAAAAAGAAAATTTTAATAAGCCCACTGTATATTGAATTTAATTCAATTCAACTCAATTCAGTTTATTAATATGACGCAAAAAAGTAATCTCGTAGGTACTTTACAGGCAGGACCGTCTTAGACGCATAGGCTACATAGGCTGCAGCCTAGTGCCCCACCAGCAGGGAACCTCAGTGAGCTACATGGATTGATAGTTTCCTATTTAATTTGTTCGGAGCCCGGGAGGTGCCATGGAGGAGAAAAAAAATATAGGATAAAGAAATAAAAGTAAGCCGTGAATTGATAGAAAGAAAGAAAGAAAAGTCGCTGGAGGGTTCTAAAAGGTCGGCCCTAAAAATCCAATTTTGCTTAAGGCCTCATGGAGGCTTGGCCCGGCCCTGGCCTTAGTGGACATCTCAAAACCCTTTTAGTCTAATTTTACATGGCTAGTTTCCACTGTAGAACTGTTGCTATTAATCAGTCCAGTGTGTGAAGCGCTGCAACAAAGCTAAAAACATCAGAGCACTTCATGCAGTGTAGTATTTTGTGGCAAAAAAGTTTTTCTTTTGTCTGTTCCTCTTCTGTTACATTTCGGGTAGAGCGCTAGTGGGTTTGATGGTTGACTTAATGATGTGAAACACACTGATTAAACTACATTAATCATTCAGAAATAGTGCAGGGATTTCATGCAGTTTTGCATCAATAAGAAGACAGCTCCTTAGCTTAAGTACTTTGTGTAAGAAAGACATACATGATCACTGTGTGCTCAGTTTCTCTGCAAGCATCAATAGTGAGTCAATCGAAGATGATCAGATTTTTTATTTTGGAGTGCAGCACTCCTTCAACCTTGGTTTATCCAGAGACATTGGAGCAAACACTACTTCACATGCCCAACTCTGACAGAAAGGAATCGAAAACATCTTTTCCTTGTGGGGTGGCGTGTGTGCCCGTGTGCCTTTGTGGTGGCGCAGCTCCTCATTTATGGGGCTTTTTTGGTGTGTGCTTGACAACTAAACACAAGCCCTTCTGCCAAACAAATGGGAGCTGTGTTGGAGAGAGGGGGCGGCCCAGGCCCAAACTGCAGAGATGGGCACTCTCTGACAGCTGCTTTCATCTTGTTATTATTCCTCCTTCACACTCAAGGATTTTTGGTCTTCCTAAAGTATTTCTGTCGCTGTCTCCTTCCTCTCCCTCATTCTTTCCCCCCTTCCACTCTTTCTTTCTTTCTGTCACCAAGCTGTGATTGGCTGTTATGACAGAGAAATCGCCGGGTTGTCAGCCTCTTCTAAAGCTCAGTTTAATTACTCCTTTTCACTAGCGTGACACGTTCACGCACAGATGCATGCAAACTCAAGCGCGCGCGGGAAAGTCACTCACAAACACACGTGCTGACACACAAACGGATGTTCAGCTGCGTGTCGCGTCATCCTGGAAGCAATAAAAAAACAAATTTAAAGCTATTGTGACTGAACTCTCCATCAGCCATTCTACCTAACAAAGCAGACCTCTAGATGTTTGTCAGTGGTGGCTCTCTGACTCCTCAGTACAGCTTTGAAAACACTGTGTTGGTTTGGGAAGGGCCGGGTGTGATGGGCGCCGATCAATCGTGCTCCCTGCTGTGCCAGCCTCTGAAAAACCAATTAAAGCCATTGAGATTGAGGAGAGAATCAGGGGGGTGAGGGGAAGGACTGTGAAGGACTGGGCGTTTGATTCGAGAAGAAAAAGAGGAGATGCGGCAGTGGTCGTAGTTGGTAAATATTCTGTGTCACAGCGATCACTTTCTCTGCTTTTCCCTCATCATTCCATCATGTGTTCAGTTCTGCTTCCATAAGACGGCAGTGCACTGGGTTGAGACTCTGACTGATGGAGGGAAGCTAAGACAGATGTACAGATTTTCTAGAATCGAAGGGGGGGGAACAATAAAAAAAAAACCTTGTCCCATGTGACTGCCAAGCCGTCTGGGATGGCTTTTGTGTCGTCCTCAATTTTCTTTCCCCCTCCCTGTACCTCCCCTTCTTGTCTTCCGCTACGTCCTATGTTTCCCTATTCCCCCCACCCCACCCCCACCCACTGGTCCATGTCAAGATGTTTCTATCTCTTCTCTCTGTTCTTCATTTTCTTTTCCTCATGGCAACCAATTTTTTGTCATTTTATCCCTCCTTTGTCTTCCTCAAATTTTGCCTCCTCTCTGCATTTCTCCTCTACACTCCCCATTCACTCTAATCTTCTCTTTCCCTTTTCTCCTTCCTGTTTCCTTATTCTTTTCCAACCTTACCCCCTTTCCCTTTCTTTGTTTCCGCTCTTCTGTCTTCTCTGCTAGGTACCCTACCCTATGACATCAAGATAGTAATTGCGGGGAATCATGAGTTGACCTTTGACCAGGAGTTTATGGCCGACCTGATCAAGCAGGATTTCTACTACTTCCCCTCAGCCTCCAAGCTGAAGCCAGAGAATTACGAGAACGTTCAGTCACTGCTGACTAACTGCATCTACCTGCAGGATTCAGAGGTCACTGTGCGGGGCTTCAGGATCTATGGCTCCCCCTGGTGAGTAACCACTATCACTGCACTGACCATAAAGAGCTACTCTAGATGACTAGTGAAACAGATTCAGCTGTTATGTTGTGTGCACCCAAGAGACTGTCCGGGAGCTGCACTTCCGAACATTAGAGTTCCGCTTTTTTTCATTCCTTAACATTGCATTGGTAATTTACATCGACACAATCGATTTTTTAACATTTTTAAATCGATTCAGAATCTTTCATTTCCGCATCGTGATGCATCTAAAAAGCAATTTTATTTCCCACCCCTAGTAAATTCTAATTTCTAGCACTTGCACATTTGCTGTCTTCTGCACTGATGCAAGGAATTCATTCCTACATGTGACTGCAACAAAGTCCTGAAAACAGTTCCCTTGAAATGTCCACATGCACAGACCATCTCTTTCCCCCCTGCAATCAGTTGATGCCCATATAGAACACACAAGACATCCTATACAGAAACATGTGCTTTGACCTGTGAAATGGGTAAACGATACATTATCCTTCACATAAAGACACAACTCTTCAGTCATTTGGTACTGTTTGTGATTTACTCTATTTGACTCCAGTATGTGCTGCCCTCGTAAATGTGTTTGACTGATGTGATTCTTGTCTTTCCCTGCTGTTCTGAGCTTGGTGAATACTTCTGGGGAGTGATAACATCAAAGTGTAGAAGCCAAATATGTTCATATTCTACATTTACACAGTAAGAAATGATTGGCTAAGTACATAAAACGTTTGAAGCCATCTACTCTATATGCTCTAAAACCTTCTAAAATCTTAATATGGAGCTGTGGTCTCAAAGTCTTCTGTAATCCAGAAATCCTAATAGTAATCCTAAAAGCTTTTGAGTAGGGTTCTAACCAATCAGAGAGTTTGAAGTTGATGCTTGAAATAAAAGTTCATAAGTTTATTGCAGTTTGGGCTGGGCAGGGTGTTGTGCAACCTAATGGAGCTGTGATAGGAAGAAGAGTTGCTCATTGCAGCTGAGAAACCAGGTATCTTGGGTTTTGGGGTCTGTTTGATTTGGGTAAAGGGTAGCATGTGGGGTTCCAGTGCACGTCTATAAACAGCTTAACCTAAATCAATAAACTTGGGGGGTGGGTTTACACAGTATATGAAAACCAGCAACCAGCACCACAGGGGGTGCTGGGTGCTGGTTTTCATACACTGTAGGGCAAATGTCTGTATGAATGCAGCAAAAGTCTCTATGAAATAAATGTGAGTCGGTGTAATGTGTGTATTTTTATGACTGGTTCCCTAGGGCATTTTGTGTGTGTGTGTGCATGCGCATCGGTAACGCTGGGTAATTGGTTTGCAGTGATAGCAGGGTCCCCTGAGTTTATTGCTCAGGTCACTGCGGAGACATGCCTGAGGTGGACTAGGAGGCAGATGGAGAGAAAAAAGAAAAGAGGGAGGGGAAAAGTGAAAGGAACCATGGAGGGCAGGAGACAAAGGACCTGGCCCTGGCTGGCATAATGGGCACATGAGGTAATAAGTATGTGTGTCTGTGTGTGAAAGCAATCCAAACATGGGAAGGAGCCAACTGAGAAGCGCACAGCATCAGACTACCTTTGCAGAAGAGGATACAAAGAGGAGGAAGTAGAAATGAGGGATGAAAGACGGAACACGTAAACTGCCTGTGAAGCCAGCTGGATGGAGCGACGGAGAAAAGAAGTGATGAATACAGTGGCAGACAATGAGATGGAGAATGAGAGGAGGCAACAGACAGTTGAGCAAACCGGCTGAGGAGCAACGACACAAGTCAGCTTAATGGAGTGTGAGGGGTCATCTGCATCAGAGGTGTGGGGAGTGTATGGATGAGGGGTAAATACGTGTGTGGTGGTGGTGCAACGCAACAAAGTTGTCGGAACAGAAACACAAGCAGAAGATATGGAGCCAAGGAGAGAGTGAGAGAATGAGAAGGAACTGCTGCTTGTTTGTGAAGACCACCACACCTTCCCACCTGCTGGCACCTACAGAGGACAGGTTAAAGAGTGCAGGCAGAAAGGGAGGGGTTGTGACACAGGCCGGAAGAAACAGAGAACCAATTAGACAGACAGACACACAGACAGAGCCTTAGGGTGTGTTCCTGCAGCTCAGAGAAGCTCCAGCTGGAGGGATCTCTATGCACTTTGCTCGCCTCTTTCATCCTTACCTCCTCCATCTATCCTTCTCTGCTGCCTTCTATTCATACTTCTTTCCTTACCTTCTCCTGTTCTTGCAGCATTCAATTATCTATTCCTCTCTTTATCTTCTGCTTTTTCAACTTTCACTCCATTTGCCCATGCTCATTCACTTTACTCTCATGACAACAGTCACCTGAAGGCCAGTCTTCTCTTTTCATTTTTCCATCCCTCTCTACCCACCCCCAACAGCTGCTCAGTCACTTCATGGCGTGTCACCAGATGACACACACACACACTGTTAAAATTACACAGTTGCTTTAGTAGGAGCCATGTTTTCTGGCATGCACTACAATTTCCCAAATCTCATGAACATGCATACATTAAAGTGAGCAGCAGTGGTTACTAGGGGTGGGAATCTTTAGGCACCTCACGATTCGATTCAATTACGATTCAGAGTGCTGCGATGTGATTATAAAACGATTATTGGTACTTTCAAAGCAACTTTGACATTGCTTGCTCGATGGTCCTCTGGTTAGCGGTGGCAGCTACCATCGGCTGTTTTTCTTGTGCCTCCGGGTGAAAACGTTCAATGTGGTTTCTCATGTTTGCCATGTTTCTAAAACATTTCAATTTAGTTTTACACAACTTCAGAAAAGCCACTTCCAAATGCCTGCTTTTAATGTTGAGGGTGCTGGTCGCATATCTTGCTCCTCCATCTCGTGTCTTTGTTATGTGCATCCCAGAGACTGTCCGGGCGCTGCACTTTCGTACATTAGAGTTCCGCTTTTTTTCATTCCTCAACATTGCATTGGTAATCAACACAATCGATTTTTTACCTTTTTTAAATCGATTCAGAATCTTTCATTTCCGCATCGTGATGCATCTAAAAAAAGATTTTATTTCCCACCCCTAGTGATTACTGTGAAAAAAATTATACTATTATTACTGCATGTAGTTAAAACAGTCGAAATATCCTCTTCAGTACATGAACAGCCAGTATAAAACATATTCTCCTGTTTTCCCACTCACTCCATTACTTCCTTGTCCAGCTGAAAGGCAGTGTTGCATGAGGCTTGTTGCTGCTGGTTGTGACAGTGGTGTCTGGTGGTGAGACATCTCCCTCCCTGAAGCTGTCGCTGCCACCAAGACCCGTCAGTGATGTAGTCGAGTAGTATTGTCATCACTCACAGTTGTCTTTGTTTAGTGACCATCAAAAACAGCATCACACTACTCAATAAAAGCACTTTCAGTTCATTCAAATACTATGTGCACTTACTATGTGCAACCTTTGTAATGGACTAGAGCAGGGGTGCCCAATGCCGGTAGATCGCGTACTATTTAAAAATATCAGACGTATGTTGATTGACGTGCAAGGCGGCCAGTCAGAAATCTTTAACACATGGGTCACCACCACGCACGTGAGCTACTGCAAAACTACAATGAACTTAGTGAAACGTTAAGCTTGATTTACTCTTATCAAAATGACCAACATCACAGAACTCATCTGCAGCTGAGGATGAGATGTGACGCTACAGGCTACACGCAGCTGACAATCAGCTGAAGTCGATCGCTCACGGACAGTGTTGGAATTTACTCACAGATGAGACAACGCGCTGCAGTGAAATGCGCTGCGTTTTTCACTGCAGTATTCAACTCTGGTTATGCTCCTCATATTTTAGCATTTTCACACGTGAGGACCATTAAGAACATACGGAGCCCCGGAAGGGACATGGAAAAAAAATAAAAATTACGGGTGGGAAGAAAAAAAAAACTATTGCGGGATCTCGCAAAACATTTTGCGGGATCTCGCAAAACTTTTTTTTCTTAAAAGTACTTCCGGGTCAGTCGGTTACTATAGATACGACAACGATGGAGGGTATACAAATGCATTCGAGTTTTATATTGAACTTGGCCTCAAATAAAAATACATTAAATGGGTGCTTGGCAGTAAACACGGTTTATATTTAAGTTTACTCAGAACTGGCGGACATGCTGTTTTTATTTCATTAGTAAATGCTAACTGGTGTGCACTTATTAACGCTTTTCTACCTAATCGGTGCTCAAAGTGATTTCACACTGCTTTTCATTTACCCACTCGCACATACAAGCACACACTCACACACCGAGGGCAGAGCTGCTATACGCAGCTGACCTGGCACACCGGGGGGCAAATGGGGCTCAGTTTCTGGCTCGACGCTACTTCAATGTATCACGGGATGAGCCAGGAATCAAACCACCGATCCTATGATTGGCAGGTGACCGCTGTACCTCCGCATCCTCAGGCGCCACTGCAGTTCTCCGGGTACCGATGGATGTGTGCTAAATGCAGAGGGCATCCCAGGGGACTGTTATTAAGGCACCGACACCTGGATGATTAACTTGAGCCATACGACATTTGTATAAATGGAAGTATTGATAGAAAAATTATCTGACTCTGAGAAATTACAGAGGAAAGGATGATGCATTTAAAATACATCCATCGGTACCCTTGAAGCCGCCCAGAGTACTGCAGTCATTTATTAATAAATTCATACATGTCCGCCAGTTCAGAGTACGTTTTCCGATGAGAGTAGCATGGCTTATGGTATCCGGGTGTCGGGTGAAGTTCGGCCACTTTGAGAAGTAACTCCGTCGTCAACTCCGCCTTAGCGTTGAGCCAGAAAGTTTTTTGTTTTTTTTCCACCCGTAATTTTTTTTTTTCCATGTCCCTTCCGCGGCTCCGTAAGAACAAATAGAGTAACACCGTGATGAAGATCATTTGGAAGCCTGTGTGAGGCTGGTTACTGTGCAACCCTGGCTAACTTTGCTCAGTGCAAGTGATCAGAGAATGGTAATAAAGAGCGTGGAGAGTATTACACTGCAAACAAGCATTAAACACATTTTTAAATGTGCCATTAGGTTATTAAACTAAAATTATTTCACAAATAATTTATTGAATATATTAAAATTACCAATTGCCAAGTAAATTACCAAATAAATAAATTTCATTAGCAGAAAACATATATATTTATTTCACTATTTAATATTTTTCATGGTCTGTGTTGCATTGTAATACGGTAATCACCATAAATGTTTTGAATTGTATTGTGTAATATTAAAGTAGTATGTAGTTGTATGAAGTATACTCGAAGTACACACACACACACACATATACATACACACACACATATGGTTGTGTGTGTGTGTGTGTGCGTGTTTGTGTGCACATGCACACGCATGCACGTGTATATCTATAGGTAGATGGGCACCCCTGGACTAGAGTAAAGATCAATCCTTTTGCTGGATTGTCTGGAGCTATAGACACTCAGTTCTCTTTCAATAAAAATACCTTAAACAGATTGATGAAGCTGGCTGACTGGCACTGCAGACCATTTGTGCAGATGCACATTTTTGGGCTTCATGCGGGTCCAACCAGACACCATTTATGTAATGGATACCTTAGTGGATATGGCATACATGGAAAATATGATTTGGATTATACTAACCACATTCATGGCATATAGCTGCTGACTAAGAGCAAATGAACCATAGCCAACATTATGTTTTAGCTTTGGAACTTGTAGTGAAGAGAAGTAGAAGTTACTGCAGGATAACAATACACTAAGCAATACACTAAACCTAAATAAGCTAGTAAATGGTAAGGTTACAGAAATATTATCTACAGATAGGGTTCTGTAAGAGATTTAGGACCCAAAATGTAACATGGTACTCAACAGTATATATCGTATAATACTGCGTGAAGAAGACTTTCATGTGTGGGCTGCTGGTACAATGGAAAATGATGGTGGAAAGATAAATAAACCTATTTATTAAAGATGGAACAGTGTGTTCTTTTCTCTGAATGATTTGATGCATCATATGGGGATTACTATTCTGTGAAATTCAGTGTTCAGTGACTAGGGCTTTGTTCTCTTTTTCCTATTTCTGGCACTAGTGTGATTTAATATTATAGAAAAACAACCATACGTGCTGTGAAGTACAAATAATATCTAATATAAAAAATATAACAAAAGTAACTATAAATTACATTCTCAAAATAAATAATGTTAAAGAAGCATAATTTGTAATTAAAATACAGTAGAAATCTAAGCTAAGAAAACAATCTGTCTCTGTTTAATTGGCTCTTTCTTCGTTTCTGTCTGTCGCCTCCTCTCTTTCTCCATCTCATTGTCTGCCACTGTATTTATCACTTCCTTCTTTCATCATCCCTCCATTCATCACGCTTCATGGCCCGTATACTCGTTCCTACTACTATCCCTCACTCCTACGTCTTCCTCTCCGTTCTCTCTCCGTCTCTCCTCTGCAGAGGTAGTCTGATGCTGCCTTCGCACAGACTTTATCTGTGTGAAAAAATAACACAACCCTTATTATTCAGTTGAATGGGGAAACCAGCACTACAGGGGGCTCCACCGAAATGATGCACTGTTGTGCAGAGACAAAGTTTTTCTGCAATGTAAAGTCATCCACCAGGTTCTGTGTTGGTCCCGCGTTAATGTACAAGTGTGCATTCCTGGAGCATTACTTTGTATCATCAAATCCTAAGCGACAACATCGAAACTTTTTCCCCAAATCATATCTGCTCAGTTGTTGTGTTTTTTTATTATGTTATATTAATATAGTTATATTGTCTTTTTTGCTTTCATTTACAGGACAGAGGGCATGATAGGTGCAGTAGAATCTAAGCCCTGACCGTACATGTATCAGGTGTGATTCTCAGCAGGGTTTGAGTATGTACCGTGTTCATTTGCCTCTAAAAGTAAAAAATGTCCGTATACATTTTTAATCAACTTGATTTTTGAGTTAGCTGTTGGACACTAAAGAAAGGTCAACTGTTAATTATTCTCAGTGAAATACTGAAAACATGTTGATGTCACATTAATCTGTGCAGCTTTCCCTTGTCCCTGTGGTCCTCATTTTTCATTTTATGTAATTAAATAATTAGCTTGTTTGGAGGATCCTAACCCTAGTTTTTAATCCTGCACTCAAAGCTCAAATTCAAATCAAATTGATGTGAGCTAATTGGTTGATTGTAAAAATGCAACTAGTTTGTTTAGTTGATATTTATCAACTTCAACAATCAATAATTGATTATTCATTAACAATTAATCAAATACACTGTTGTTTAACTGTGATCAGTGATGTGACCTATGTTCATTGCAGAAATCACTATCAGCAAACACACGTAACTCCATCTCATTAAAGCATAAGAGGCACCAACTGCAGTACATTACAGTATAGGTCTTAATTTAGTCACAAGCCTGCTCATTGTCGGGCGTGTAGAGACACAGACACAGTGTGTGAACGAAACGCTCTTGTTGCGTGTGGGATTGACCCAACTGAGGAGTGAGCCACAGCGGGTTAGAAGACACACGCGGTTTACTATTGTAACGCCCGGAGCGCTAAAGCGGGCTCCCACCGGGAGCCGGCGTTACAAACAACCGGCCGACAAACAACAAGAC
>JAUYWH010000015.1:1447392-1467488 GCA_034779795.1 Ctenopoma multispine | reverse complement strand
GTGTGTGTGTGTGTGTGTGTGTGTGTGTGTGTGTGTGTGTGTGTGTGTGTGTGTGTGTGTGTGTGTGTGTTGCTAGTGTATCAGTGGAGTGAAGACTGTGTCTAGTACAACACTGTGTGTAGATCAGAGCCCTGACAGTCTTCTAATCCTTCTGCCATGATCAGCTGAGATCCCCGCTGCACTTGTCCCACACCTGCAATTACACCATTACACAGATCTCCAAATGTCTGAAATGTCTTCACAGCAATGGTACTGAACAACTATAGATAAACATGTATACACAGACACACACAGTTAGATAAGGTTAGGTTAGAGTAAGGTTTATCAATAAGTTTCCTCACAACTATAGGAAGATCAATGTGTGTGTGTGTGTGTGTGTGTGTGTGTGTGTGTGTTGTGTGTGTGTGTGTGTGTGTGTGGTGTGTGTGTGTGTGTGTGTGTCTAGGGACCTGCAACGACTTACATAAGTCATGCTGAGGGCCAACATGTCTCCAATCTGCCTCTCTGCAGAGGCAGTGTGTTGGGGGGTGGGGGGCACAATCACCACCACACAGGTAGAAGCAAGGCCACAGGAAGGGCAGATTAAAGGAGCAGTGCAACTCACATCCAACACACCAGATGATCTTTCTATCCTTCTGCTCCCCTTGCACCTTATCAGCTCCCTGATGTGTTAAGTCTTCATTTCATGTCAGGGTTGCATTGTAACATCAGCAGTGGCTGTCTTAGAAGATGTTTTCTTGGTGCATTTTTAGCAAACATTGGGAAATTGGAGTTTCACAGTTACAGCATCATAAACTTGTACCTGTTACCAGTGGTAACAGATACAGGTTTTTATCAACAGGTAGCAAGAGGGGAAAAACTTAAAAGGTATTTTAGTTTTAGTATTTTGTAGTTCTTGTAATTACTAAAATAAAGAAGTCAACTTTGAGAACTTAATTTTTAAAACCAGTGTTGCTAACTGAGTCTTGACAGCTTCTTTGGCGTCAGAGCACTTGTTTCTTTACGGTTCCTTCTTCACAGCATAAAATCATGTTTTGATTGTGATACAAGAGGCAGCAAAAGCACAAGTGAAACTAACAACATAAGGAAAGGCTCAGTTGCAGCAATTAGTCCAATGCAATATACTGCAGTTTATAATGGTTCATTACACCTTCACTTCACTTCACACCTTTTCCGCTATGTAGTCACTCCCATATAAGCCAGTTTAGGAATTGTTCATTCAGAGTAAAGTCTGTTCATATGTGACTGGAATGATGGTCAGAACAACAAATAATGTCATAGAAAGATGCATTTAGTGGCTGTTCTGAAACTTTGGATTATGTCACATGATCTTCATCAGCAGATGGACACACAGACACCTATAAACAGTGATTGTGAGGAGGGCGCTGTAGGCCAGTCTGTGTCACATCTCTAATCCTCCTTATTGTCAGCATCAGATATACTCTGCCTGCCAGTGCTGCCCTCCTCTCCACCCTCACTCCGTCCCTCCCTCTTTCACTGCTTCTCTTCCTGCTGCCTTCACTCCCATTCCTCTTCAGTCTTCATCTCCATCTATATGCCACTTATTCTCTCTATTAATTGCTCAGAATTGAAGTGTGTTTCCTGCATTGTTTACTCTCTCTCCTCGCCCTCCCCTTTTCCGCTGTCCTTGTCTCTTGTACTGCTGTGAGCAGAAGCCCGCTATGGCAGGCCGACTTGCATGTGCGCTAGCCCACAATTAAACATCAAAGTCTGTGTGAGTATGGGGTGCTGAATAGTGAGTGTCTGCACTGGTTTTGATTCACAATAAATAATTCAGTTGAAGAACTGTCTCTTTGTAACATCTGAAACAACTTCTTCTCTGTGTCCCTCTAACACGGCTCCCCGCTGTGCTGAGTGGACCGACCCAGTCAAACTCTCACATGCTCGCCATGTAACACCGCGGGCTGTGTGAACAGCGAAACACCAGTG
Organism: Ctenopoma multispine; assembly: GCA_034779795.1. Classification (NCBI taxonomy): domain Eukaryota; kingdom Metazoa; phylum Chordata; class Actinopteri; order Anabantiformes; family Anabantidae; genus Ctenopoma; species Ctenopoma multispine. The sequence goes on along the minus strand of JAUYWH010000015.1, from coordinate 1,465,538 downwards.
CACATTTTGCATTTGCACACGAGCGCCTGCTCATGTGTCATGTGCGCCACCGTCCGTCGAGTTATGAGTGTCAAATTTGCTGAAGTGAACGCCGCTAAGCCTGTTGTGTGGGAGTGAAGAGGCGTTGGCGGGAAGGGAAACGGTGCGGAACCTCCTAAAAAAGAAAAGAGGAACATTTTAAATGTCATTTTAATTTGTCGATTTGTGCTTTGTCTTATCTGTCACCATGAGGTCAGAAAAATGTCTTTAACTTCAGCACTGTTTAATTCTGTGTCAAGCTTCTTTGGTTGTGAGCTGCTTGCATATTTACAATGTAGGGACAAAAAGGGAGTTATTAAAGCAAATCAGCACTCTCAAGTCTCTAAGAGTAAATTCATCACCCACCTTCTTCAAGGTATTTTAACAGTGCCACCACTTCCCCTGTGTCAGAGGGAGGACCCTACAGAGATTTTATTCCACGAAAACTATACATTTTTATTCAAAATGTACACCACGTTAATGTTAATGTTGGTGTAGCACATTTCTTATTTCCTCAAACCTCAGTTGCACGATTGCTGGCAAGGACTCCACAATATTTCCTTATTACCCCTGTGCCGGCTTCATGTTAAAATTACTTTTAAGGCATTACACACTTTGACTCCACCATATAACAGTCAATTGCTGGTCCCCTGCTAAATGTCAAGACTGATAGTGACTGAGCCGAAACTAGAGTTTTGCCAAATATAATCAAGAATTTCAGTTGTCTAAACTTAATAATAACTTATCCGTAGTTTATCTTCCTGAAGGTCAATCAATCCCAAAACCTCGAAAAGCCAAATGAAATGAAACAAAACTTTTTAAATATTATTTTTGGACATTTTAAGCCTTTATTTGAGTTTGACTGTAGAAGGCCAACAGGAAACGTGGAGAGACAGAGAGGGCATGATATTTAACCAAGGTCTCAAGTCGGACACCAATTGCTGACATTGTAGTTAATGCGCATGAACCACCAGGCTTCCTGTATGCTCCTACATTTAGAAACCTTTAACACTTTATTCCAGGATTTCTTACATAATATTACATAATGTAATGTATAATGTATTAAAATTACAGAGTAATTGTATTAAATAATAACATGTTTGGGGCTCTGCAGAATACCAATATCAATTTGTCCCTGTAATTATACTAAAACTAAAAAAATGCTTTTAAGAGAGAAAATATATAAATAAATCTTTAAAAACTGAATCATTCTAATTGTGACTTATTATTTATACATTTATTACATTTTAATAATAAAGTATCATTTCAGCCTCAGATTTTATTAGTTGTCTTAATAGTTAATGTTTTCCGTTCACAGGCTATGGGCCTGTGCAACCCATGACTATGAGTGTGTGTGTCTCTGCATCTCGCCTTGCTCCACTCACCCCTCCCATCCAGCCTGCCTCCCTGGCTGTTGTTAGGGTTGTTAAGTCATGAGTAGTTAATTAAATCTAGCAGAAGTGATCATTGCTGGGTGTTTTCACTGCATCGATGTGTGTAGTGATTAGCACCAGGCCCATGTTACACATTAAGATGGACCTTGTTACAGTAATCCTATTTAGTTCTAATTTTCTCACCTCCTCTTTTTTATCCCGGAGTTTCAGTACCGACAAAAAAAAAAAAAAAGAAATGTACCTTAGTCTGTGCAATGAACATATTTTTTTTCTATAAACATGTACATTTAAAGGGTAATGCCGTAAATTCCATTAAAAGATCAAAAACAACTGATGTGTGACAGCAAGATGTGTATTTCATCTTCCTAAACTTTGTGACTTTACTGAGCTCCTAACCCACCGGTTCCTGTAAGAGACTCAATAATTAGCAAACTGTATATATACAGTGTATACTGAAGAAATGAGAGAGAATGGTGCATTTGAGTATTTGTGGCAGCAGGATGGTGAATGTAGAACTGAGTAAAATAGATGTATGATGTAGGGGTGTCAAATCCTGGTCCTCGAGGGCTGCTGTCCTGCTTGTATTGCAACCAGCCCTGCACCTACAGCTTCTGACTGGCTGAACAAATCTAAACCAGGTAATCAGCAGTAGGTAGGGCAGGGATAGTTGGAAAACAAGCAGGACAGCGGCCCTTGAGGACTAGGATTGGACACCCGTGAGTTAATGGATGGATAGATGGATGAAGGAGTGTACCATTCAAAGTACTTGTAGTCACGGTTTGATACTCTACTCTGTTGGTTATCAAATAATCAGTGTGTGTTGGAAGGAGGTGGAGAAGGAATTAGTTGGGGCAGTCTGAGTATGAGACATACCTAATGGGAGACAACTCACCTCAAGCATCAGGAGTTGGTGGAGAACAAACACCAAGCTAAAAGAGAGAGAACATTGGGCTTGGATTCTGGTGGCCCGAAAAAGTCCAAATAAATGATAATATTGAGTTGTGTCTGTTGGATGTGTACACAGGCACTGGTAACATTTTACCCTATATACAATTAGTTGTGTTGCTCCAATTTGGCCCAGATACACAGTAAACACAATCGGGTTGATAATAAAATACATATAAAAGATGAAGACTTGCTACCCAACATCTCTTCCTTTTGATCTAACTCCCAATCAGTCTCTTGCTCTCTGCTCCCTGCTGGACCTCAGAAGATCTTCACTGGTGATGTGGTTTTAAGAAATCACATCAAAATCCCTGTCACGCACAGAAGGCAGCCGCTCAGAGAGCAGGCTGCTCTCCTGGCAGCAGGTTGTACTCCCCGCTAACGCTCCCTGTGGTGAAGGGATGGAGTAATCCGTCAAAAAGAGAGATGGAGAGTGGAGGAGGAGAGGGAGAGGGAGAAACGGACAGAGAGAATGGAGGCATAGGTGTTTAATGACTCATGGAAATAATCCAGTGATATCAGTGTATGCGTGTGTTAGTTACACAAACATGCAAACTCAAGTGTATTCAGTGTATTTTAGAATAAGTGTTACATTGGACCTTTCCTCTTGCTCTTAAGACGTGTGAAGAAGTAAGTGTGTGTGTGTGTCTGTGTCATATGAAAGTTCTGGTTGTTTTTCTCCCAGTGTGCAGCCTGAAGATTTGCCTGTGGGGACTGAGAGCTCAAACATCTGTTTTCTCCGTTTTTTAAAAGCCATAACAAATACCGTCTTAGTACATTAACACAATCTTTAATATGCTCCATGCTTCGCCTGAATCTCCTCCTCTATGTTAACACAAATCACTTGTACCATTGTAATCTCTTACCTGATAAAAACATCAGAATTCTGGAGCTGGGATATTATCCGTGGAATTACATCCAGTTAGTCCCAGGTTTGCTCAGCAAACACAGGAGTGGTTCTCTCACAGAGGGGAGCTACAGTCAATCTCTCACAAGTGATTATCTCTTTTTAGTAACTGTGATGGAGACGCCTACAGTCGGTTTTCTTGGCATGGTGGACACTGTGAAGAGGCTCGCTGTAAAATGAGATATAAAACGTTTGAAAGAGAGTGACGCCTTCACTTACAGAATGATTGATAGCACAAAATTAAAACAAGCTGGGGATGCTTTAGAGAGCATACTGTAATCCTCGGTTGACAAAATGATAGACTGGATCGTCAGTGTTTTAAGGATACTGGATGACAAACTTGAGGTAATGATGTTCTTTTCTTCTTCTTTGATGTCACTTAAAATGTGTTTAAAACTTTTTAATTTAAGTAAGAATGATTTCTAAAGATGTGACAGGAACTTAGAAGCATGTTGATGTGGTGTGTGCTTTGGAAGACTATACACCAATCAACCACAACATTAACCTTGACCAGATTGTTTTTAATGTTCAGTGCTGGTTATGGTAAAAGGTGAACTCACAGTGAATTACAGCTTGGGTCCATGTAACCTCTGTCCACTACAACATTAAAACCAGTTAAATTCAGGGGTCACCACAATTTGATTGCAACACTAACATTTTCTACCTCTGCATTACATTTTTTACAGCATAGTTCAGTTTAGTTTTTGTGGAGCATCATTGAATGTACCAGGTACCTGATGCAAGAGTTGACTAAAACGCGCACACACACACAAAATACTAAATGTGTGTTTACGTGCAGCGTACAATACTTTATTATTGCTTAGAAATAGTTGTTGGACAACTGCACATACAGTAGATGATGGTGCTGCTATGGGGATACAGTCTTGCCCACTGACACCTCAACATGTAGTCAGGAGGAATCGGAAGTTGGACCACTGCTTTTCATTAATGTGCTCATTTTGTATTAGTATTAGGGGCTGCATGCTCATATCAATTCAGTTTATTTAGAGCCAAACTCATCTCGAGATAGTTTACACAGTAAGGTTTAAGACTTTACAGAATATAACTACTGTATACTGTATATATAATTATATAGAAAACCTAACAAATACCACTAGGTGACAGTGGAGAGAAAAAAACACTTCAATGGAAGAAACGTCCAGCTGAACTAGGCAAATAGGTGAGCAGCCATATGCCTCTATCAGTTACCGAGGGTGGATGGATCCAATTCCAAATATGCTTTGGAAAATAACACAGCTTGATCCTTTAGGTTGAGATGAGCTATACCATCCTTCCAGTGATCTCTTCATCTCATCTTCATTCTCTCCATCTTCATGAATATTTCAGTTTACTTTTCCACCCCTCTGTTAGGACAAACCACTGGTTGAGGGAGAAGCTTCTCACCATCTGTCCTTTGTACTCTCTTTGTCCCTCTATCCACACAGAGCAAATCAGGAGCATCAATCGCCCTGCCAAGCTCATTGCATTTTAATTGAGACGTTCATGTTAAGATGGATATGAATATTAAATCCCACAGACCCCATTAATATGCTGAGGCCAGTCTAAATGTTTTAATATTCACTGTGTAAATTATTGAAATTGTGTTCATGGGCAGCGTCAGATCATTTGTCAGAAATTTTTAGTGTCTGATGTTTAGGAAGTGAGGGAATTTTATTCACATGTGCTGCAGCTAAAATAGAACATGGTTTCCCATGATGCATTACATGCACTTGAACAACTCTTTCTGTGGTGGTGACCTCAGGGTCAGCATTTTTAGCTTTATTGGTGATATTATATTAAGTGAAAGAAGAGAATGTGTGTGACAAGTACTTCTTATATCTTCAGACCTTTCATTGTCCTCCACCCTTTTCTGTCTCCAAGAATGTCACACACAAAACACACACATACAATCATATACCCACCAGAAATTATTCTAAAAATATCTCTTCCTCATCTGATGTTTCACTGAGCACAGACACATCAGGCAGCGGCAATGGTGATAAAGTTGGCGTTTCAAATGACTGCACTCTGCAATTTAAAAACAAAAGAAAAAGACAGGCTGCATAGTGGTGGATGTCGATGGCTGTGGTTACACACACACACACGTGTGTGTGGTGTGTTGGAGGGAAAGATGGATCGGAGTACAGATTGTAAGTTACATGTTAATTTCTTCTCCGTCACTCAACTAACGGCTGAGGCGTCCACTGTCAATGTAAGGGGACATATGCCCCAGCCATCAAGGCTCTGCACTTCTTACCTCATTGCACTTCTATTTCTTCCCTTGTCTTCCGTCGCAGAGTGTTCCAGGGGCAACTGTGATCAAGGAGATGTTTCATGTATCTAACCCACCACGCTTTTTATGAGATCTGTTTGATTCCTCCCCTCATCCTCCACTACATGTTTTTGATAGGTACCCTAGGTATCTTCTCACCCACAGGTCAAACCACATGTGCTAAAGAGATGGAAGCCGACAGTTGTAAAAAGACAAGTGAATATGACAAGTAACTTGTGGTGACAAAGTGGTAGCATCATCTTGGCCAAAATCCAGAGTCCTTGTTCTGTACAAAAATGTTACTCAAATCTAAAGCTAATAAGAAACTGAAATGGTAATTGCTGGTGTCTTCTCCTTTGTAAGTCGCTTTGGATAAAGTAAGTAATAAAGTAAAATAAAGTAAAGTAAAGTAAAGTAATATGAGGCTTCAGTCAGAGTTTATCAAACAGATTGTTTTTTTGTTTCCTTGTTGATTTGCACTTGAAGGAAAGTAACAAAAAAAGGGAATTTAGTTCTAAAATTGCAACCTTGGGAGACATGTGCTTAATGTCACTAATTAGCTGTTGCTCAGTTCAGGGCTCAGATCATTGGAAGGTTGCATTTAAAGACCAATTGCATCACAACATGACAAGGTGGTCTCCTTTAAAAGGTTCCCTCAAATTCAGCCTAGAAATGCCACATTTCATTGGAGGCTCCAACAGCCCACACCCAGAATTTGTGTACATTAGTGATGAGAACATAGTAGATACAGAGCCCAGGGAGCAATGGGCCTTAAAACCTTGAGTTTTTCTAAGTTGTGTAATGTAAGGATTAGCCTATCTGTGACCGTGTTTTTAAAAGCACGGCACATAGCCATTTTGTGTTAAAATACTTTATGTTATAAACGTTTTATAAATTTATAAATTTTTGTCCCTATCACTTATGGATCATATTGGATGGATCATTTAAAGACCTGTATAAACAGAATGATTACAGCTAGAAAAACTTGTTGAGTGTTTACGAGAAACATTTTTATTCTCACATTTCTTATGTTGCATCAGTGCTTTGGTTTTCACTTGATTTTTGAGTCAAATTACTTTTTGAGATTACATTTGTGAACCCATTTACATTTCTTATTGTTTCATATCTGCAGTGAATTGACTGCTTCACTTGGCATTGTACTGTAGTTATGAGTGTTACAGGTTGTATATTGTGTTCTCTCTGTTTTATCCACACTGATTAGTTCTGTACTTCTAACAGTGTATTAACCAAAAATATCTTCCTTTGTGTGTCTGTTTGCATGTGTTTTGTGTGCAGGCAGCCGTGGTACTACGGTTGGGGCTTCAACCTGCCGCGGGGTCAGGCTCTGCTTGACAAATGGAACCAGATCCCAGACAACACAGACATCCTAGTCACACACTGCCCCCCACTGGGTGAGATACACATTATATATAGATACACAGCGCACAAACACACAAGCTTGAAAGAACTTTAATTACATTTTTACCACATACAGAGGTATAAAACTCTAATTGGTCCTTACAAGACAGTCATATAGGGGTTAGGTGGTTAGGGGCCCCCAGGGCGAAGCTTCAGTGAGGAGTGTAATATATCTCCCATCACAAAGTGACCGCGAATAGAAGAAAAATTATGTCAAGTACTGTACTTGGCATCAACTGAGATTCCGCTACAATTAGAAGTAGTGCTCTAATCTGTCACAGAAGTGAATCAGTCACACTGCAGAGTGCCTTAGCAGGATTTTCAGGATTTTGTGTATTGAGTGATTTCAAATTAATGCAAGACCAAAGTATACACATGAATTAATCATATAGTAAATGTATAAATGCATATGATGATTAGTGATCATAGTAATTTCTTTTTTAGATCTATCTTCCACAATCTAGTAAATGTCTAGCTTTTGACCATAAATGTTTTTACACATATGTAAAATAATAGGTCACATTAGCTGCTGCTGTGCTGACTGTGTGACACATTTTGTAATGTTATCTGTAACTATCTGTTGAGAAATCAGTTTATATAAATTATATTTCCACACACACTATAAATACAATCACAGTAGATATGCACATGTAGCATCAGCTAATACACACGCTCATTCATTGTATGTTGTGGTTAACTTGTAGAGATTTTCAGAAATAATCTATAGTTTAATATAGTGTATAAGCAACAATTTATTTTAATTGACACAAAAAAAAATTACTATACAATGTTTACTATCACATTTATTTATTTAAACATAGTCTTTTTGTACACTTCACCTAATTTAAGGGTATATGCTGTTTTTACAGACCCTTTCCATAACAAATAAAAGATATTAAAAACCTGATAAGGGTTTTAAGAGGATTCAGATTCAATAACATGCTTTCAAACCCTATCCATCGTGAAAATGTGCAGGTGATTCCCCACCTGCCACCTGTTCTCGTTTAAAAATACATAAAAAATGTGAAAAGTTAATTTGTCATTTATAACAAAATGGTTTATTGTTTGGGCTCAGTGAGGATATCAAGTCAAGTCCAAGAGCTAGAGTAAAAGATAAAGTCATCAGATTCATCAGTGCCCATGACATGTGACTTATGTCCACTCCTCTGTGAATGGGGAACATTGCAGTTGCATGGGCCTACATGTGTTGACTTGTGATGTATGAGAATGCCTTGAGTTTTTATTTTGTGTGTCCACTTGGACTCTAAGCTGAACTGATTAGACTTTGGTGCTCAAAGGTCAACACCACTATGACCCCACATCTGTCACTTTCTCATCAGCACAATGTCTTCATGAAAGTCCTCATGAAATCCTCTATCCTGATGTGGATGTGGTGGGGAAGTGCTGGACTGAAAACTAGTAGTTATGGATGAAAGCAGTTTTGGGCCAAAGCAGATTGACGGACGGACACATTGTGCCAGATAACAATAGATCTATTCAGTCTTCTGTTGTGGAGTGGTTGTGTAGTCTATCTACTCCTAGTTTCTACTAGCCACATGTTGAGGTGTCCTTAGACAGGGTCATGAAAATAGCACCATCAGCTATGTGCAGCTGTCTAATATGTTATTCTGCCTATTTATAATGCTGACACCTGATTGGTGAGTGTATAACTAAGCACCTGAACTCCTGCAGGCCATGTTTAATCATAGGTGTGGTATTTTAAAAATGCTTTTAGATTTCTGTTTCTAATTTAGAGAGCTGTGTTTAGTGTTTTTTGTATAGAGCAATCATAAGAAAAACTCTATCTATCGACATCTATCCACTGTACACTCTCTGTGCGACAGATTTATTTCTTCTCAAATGAAAGTCACATTGAGTGGATGAATAAAAAGTGACAGTAATGAAAGCAATGACTCACACAGACAAGTCAGCTCTGCCTCAAAAACACACTTTACCTTTAGAGGAGATTATTAGCCTTCTCACTGATCAGCTCTCAGCCTCTGCACGCACAGGTTTTCACCCTCTCACACACAAACAGCAGCACGGGAGTTTGAACAAACACAGATGCTGACTGACATCCTGTACGTGCTTCTCTGTCACACACAAACACACACACACACACACAATCACACACACACACACACATTTTCACACCTCATCTCCCGCTGCAGCTGTGGCGTTCAGACGACTGTGTGTGATTGATTTCTCTGTCTGCGTCTCGGCTGCGAACACGAACGTTTATTTTCCATTCAGCTTAGCAAAGTGTCTCCAGCTATCTGCTCGTAAGCCACCGGCATATGGAGCGGCTACAGCAGGCTACTAATGCATGGGACACACACACACACACACACACACTCAGAAATACTCACAGCAAAACTAGGGGCAATGAGAGAGAAGGAAAGAAGGAGAAAGTTAAAAAAAAAAGTGTGGACGATAAAGTGGATTCTGTAAAATACCAGAAGCAAAGGAAGAGACATCCACTTTAAAAGGAGGAAAATTGAACAGTGGGCGACAAGGTGAAGGAAAATGGAGTGCGACGTTGTTTCGCACTGCGGCAAAAGCGCCTGTCTTTTATGAAGCGTGATAAAGCGGCATTTCAGCAGCTAGAGAGGAAGAATATGGCCTCCTTATCTGGCTGCGAGGAAGAAGTTAACAGAGAGAGAGAGAAAGGGACAAAGTGAGACAAAAAGAGGAAAACAGGCTCAGTGCCCAAAGCAGCAGCTGCTGTGAAACAAGTGGCACATTAAGAGCAAAATACCCCGAGACACAAGAATCCTCGTAACTTCTCACTTTGCTTCCATCGTCCCCTGTAAAGCATACACTTAACGTTTGAAGGCATTTTACACCTAAACTGATGCTAAAAGTGTGTTTTTACAGGTCCATATACTCAGAGGACAAAGAAGTGAGACTGTATCACTTTACCAGTGCAGCTGATTCACTGCCAGGCGGCAACACGGACGTTTTTATGTCTGTATTGAGGATAAGGCAGTCCATTAACTCTGCCTCAGTGAGATTTTTAGTGCTCGGTTTGGTAATTAGAAAATGAAAATGTAGAAAGAGTGTGGCTTCCTGCTTCTCATGTCAGCACTCACAAGCTATTACTTTGCCATATTTTTGTTTGGGGGGGATGGAAGCATGTGGTTAAACATGGAAAAGGTTTAATGTGGGATTTATCGTGATCTTTCCATACAGCTGGAAACACAAGGCCTGAGGCTCGGACTCCACTTGGACTACATCTATATTAAGCTGTGCAATTTTTACCTGAAACAGAGCTTTTTGTGTAAATCTGAAAATGCCAGCTTGGTTTTTTAGTATGTATGAAAGAAGAGCAGAGCTTTATAGAAATGCTGCGGCGTCAGTGTGGCTGCATTTTACTGTTAAACGCAGTTAGACTTCATTGTCCATCTAGACAAAGACGTCTAATTTGCATTTTCCAGAAACTGTTCTTTGCTTGTTCTGTGACAAAGTCATACTCAGTCAGTCAAAGTCTTTTTGCTGGTGTTTTAGAAGTTGCCCAGTTTCTTGATTCCGAATTTAAAACTGAAGACTCCGCTTGAGACATGAAGGCAAACAGCTGAGAAGTGTTGTCACAAAAAGTTACACTCCATTTGCAAATATATTTTTGTGGGGATCACGTTTTCTATAAACATAATGATGATATGTTCACTATAAACTTAAATGGCAAGTCGCAAATATGGTGATAGGACGTTGTCGCCATAAACCCCAGGATTGGTGCTTTGATTTCTGGTTCCTTCTGACCACGTGCCAAGAAACCAAAGTAGACCAAAATAGTGTCATCATCTACCTGCAGTTGTCCCACAACAATTTCCTCAACATCCAGCTTTCTTTTACCTAACCTAAATATCCAATCTTACAGTAGTATTTTAGAGACAAAACAGTTGATCTAAATAATCATTTCAGCAAACACTTTTATATTTTGAAATTGCAGTCATTTTGACACTTTCTTTTCCATTTCAGTGATTTGGCCCTTTGTGCAGTTCACTCTCTTTTCCTTTTGTGTTTACTTTCTGCTTCCTGTCTGGGGTGAGCGACAGAAGGCATGGAAAATAGAGGCACAAGCTCCTTGTTTCTCTGACTTGATGTTTTTATTGACTCCGCATCAGCGGCATCCGTCCTTTTGCAGCAGCCACTGTACAATGTACCCTCCACGATTCACTGTCATTGATCTTTACTTTTTATGGCTGCTTTCTAAGAGTGTTTTGCTGTGCTGTGATGTGCAGATTGCAATTAGGCAAGGAGTCTAAAATTAAAAGCTTTGGTGTAAAATGTAATGTATTGCTCTTTGAATTCAGAAGACTGGTAACATTCATGAAAACTATGGAAAATCAAAAGCACTATTAAACATCACACCACTGTCTAATAGATGTACTGTATTCCCAGTTATATTTTATTCATGTCTTATCAGGCAGTAGAAGAGCTGGCTGCAAGCTGGCAGGAAGCTGGCTGGGAACTGGCTGTCAGCCAGTTGCCTTTGGCTGGGAGCAGTAATTCTGTGTGAATCAGGATTGTATCAACTGTATCAGTCAAATTTGATTGACAGAACTTTATAAGATAGATTTTTTACTTTTTACTTGAAGTATGTCCACCTACAACTCCATGTTTAGGCCTGACCTCTATTTTTGTTTCAATCAGTGGAGGACTATCTGACATTTTCTTACCGTATGTAATATTTAATAACAAGATTTGATTCCGTTTACAGTCACTGTAAGAAGCAGCATATTTGGCGAGGTGTGTTTGATTTGCATGTCATGTGTGTGTGCAGGTTTCCTTGACTGGGTCCCGAAGAAGATGCAGCGCGTCGGGTGCATGGAGCTCCTCAACACGGTCCAGAGGAGAGTCCAGCCCAAACTGCACGTGTTTGGACACATTCACGAAGGTACGTAAGTCACCCAGACCACAACACTACAACTCGTGTTTATGTTATAGTACACTGTGCTCTACTCTTTACACAGTATGTTTAATCCACTTGCAAATGTAACGTTTTAATTTATACAGAAAGTAAAAAGTTGTGATTTTTTCAACTTGTGTTCTAATTATATATATGCGCAAATAGTGTAACAATAATAATGTAATAATAATAATAATAATTCCTCATATTTACCTTCAGATTAATCTTTCATTAGATTTAACAAATGAAATTCACTGAGAAAATCTAATTTTGGTCACGTAACCTTGCAGATTATGGAGATACAATTCCATATTTTTTGTCTGTATTAGAGAACAGCTGAGCAGCCACATTCCTATCAGTATTTCATCCAGGCCAACCAGGGCAGAGATCCTGTCTCCCCGGACTGAGAATTGCTTTTTTCGGGGTTATCAGGTCAGCGCTGAGCCCCTGGAGCAGATGTCCCCCATCAGAGAGTACCAGATTAAAAAGTAGATCAGATTTTATAAGATGAGAAACATGCGAGGAGAAAGGCAAAAAATTATCATCAGTGTATTTTGTATTCATGTATTCCACATTTGAAAGGGCCGACACAGACAAGCACAGCTCTGTTCCAAGAGACAGTGAAAGTGACACCTACACTTAAAACTCCCTGATAGTTAAACTGTAGTACTTTGTGACAGATGGTAGCTAACTTCTGCTTGACAAAATGGTAGCACTTTTACGTCTGCCATTTGGACGACACATTGATCCAAAGTTCTTTTGAAGCAGAGATTTGTTTAAACTGTGGTGGTGTTAGTGTCACACTCTCATGCATACTTACATTTGCTCAAACTGGATCCTCACAAATTTTAGAAAAGGTTTTTCTGCAGCACTGAGGATGCTAAGGGCTTATTGCCATCTTGTTGCACTTCAGAGCGGTCAAATCTTTGTTTGTCCATGTCACCTACTACATCACAACTGCACAACAGGCCACTAACAAACAGTTGGCAGAACCTCCCTCTTTAAATTCATTATAGCATTTTTTGATATCAAACATAAATTCCTGCACATTGTCCTTCTTAGGATGTAATGATTATTAATTCACATAGTTTTGATTTCTCATTCATTAAGAATGTATTGATACGTACAATACTGTGCAGAGGTTCTAAGTAAGATTTGTGTTTTTGGTAACGCTATTATGACCATATACAGTATTAATTTATTTCTTAGTCTCTTAATTAGAATACTACTAGAAAATATGGGAAAAACAGCATCTTTAGGCTAAAGTGACAAATACTAAGTGTGATCTCTGTAGAGGGAGAGGGATAAAAATAGCAGGGGAAAACTGCTATGTCTCCCCTTTTTTTTGTTTGAGAAACCGGAAGCAGAATCTGGATGCCAAGTTGATCTTTCTGTAGTTGATGTCAATACTGATAAATTTATATAAATAGCCATCATAGCATTGCTAAAAAACTAATTTGAAGCCTGAGATGTTGGTGACCAGAATCACCTTGACTCATCACCTCCATCTTCATTTTACAGTGTTAAACCACAGAACCCAAAGTAGATTAATATTACAATACAACTGTCCAACAGATATCAGAAGATTGAAATAAAATACACCTCCTCTACGAATAATAAAAGCTCAGGTCTTACATAAACTTCAAACACTTTCTGATTTGAATACAGGTTTTAGAGCGCCAGTGCTGTCAACGAAACAACATCTTTTTCAGGGAAGGTCTTGGTTATTTCAGCAACAAAAGCCCAAACCACATTCTGCATGTATTACAATAGCATGACTCAGGAGTAGCAGCAGTAAATTGAAGTAATTGTATCCTGTATGACTTATAAGTTTCTCATGTCATTGTGGAGGAATTTCGGCCCATTCTTCCTTACAACACTGTTTCAATTCACTGAGGTTTTTGAGCATAATTATTTTTACAAACTTTTTTAAAATTCCAAAATTAAACTTGATCATCTCAAATTAATATTATAACATTTGCTTTTTCCCAGGTTACGGCATGATGACTGACGGCACCACGACATTTGTCAACGCCTCTGCTTGCACCGTCAACTTCTTGCCCATGAACCCACCCATCGTCTTTGACCTTCCAAACCCCAGGACCACATGACTAGAGGAAGCTTGCCCCCAAACCCCTACCGCCAATCAGGAGAAAGGAGCCAGGAGAGGTAGGTGAGATTGGTGGGCAAAACGGATCGAATTCTGTAAATATTCCTGTAGGCGGATGTCTGAAGTACAGGCCTGGAGAATCCTCATGGGTTAGAACTGAGTGAGGGTTCGACCCTTCCTCGCTCTTTAAATGTTATGTTATGTGCCATTGTTTCTTTATCAATAACTAAGCCTAACAGTGGACAAATGGATGAGCAAAGAGACGCTTTTACATGTGGATAAATGGACATTTCTGTGTATTCTGACAATCTGCTCTGAGCGAGACACTTCGAGACCCTTCTGGCTTTTTTCCCTGGAAATGAACGGGACACATAACAGTGACAAAACCCGACATCTCATCTGGAGGACAGTTCGGCCTAGCACGGACTCAGTGACAGAACATTCTGGGGGTTTTACACCAAATTTTCCTAATTTCTTCTCTCATCTTTGTAGCTCCCTCCTTATCTTCCTCCTGTTGCTCTCCCTCCTTTGGCCTGCAGTATGCTGGAGTGTGTGTGTGTTTTTTTGTGTGTGTGTGTGTGTGTGTTTTTTTGGTAATGTTTGTGTATGTGTGTGAGTTGGAGTGTGAGGGCAGTGAGAGGTCTCTGCCACGGGCTGTGTGAGATTCGGAGTGTCAGACATGTTGACACCACTCCCTTGGGCCTCATTACAGCCCTCAGTAAGCCTCTTAACCGGCCAAGAAGAGGATGCCGAGGAAACCACTTGCAATGGTTTTTACTCCCCCTTTTCTCTCTCTCTTTCTCATTTCTTCCTTCCACTTCATCCTTCATGCTGCGAGTGACTTGCTCAGCTTTTCAGTTTAGGACTGGGAGCTTGTGGCTTTTCAGACTTGGATAGGAACAGCAGGAACAGTGCAACAAAAAGGTGCTACCACGCTAACGCTGCTTCTGATCAGTGGGGGTTTATTCATGGGAGAGATGGAACTTTTTATCCCTTTTCTAAAGGAGTAAAGCTGTAACTAAATGTACTGTAACTAGTCTATGTAATTTTCTGTCAGTGTAAAAAAAAGATTTCCAAGTTGTTGCTATGCTTTAAAAAAAAAACTTGTTAAATATTTGTATCCAGAAATTTGTGGTTGTTACATTTCATTTGCTATATTTCTTAGTAATGTAAATGCTTATTACAATCTTTTCTTCTCTATGAAGCCACTCAGCCCCATTTGGTGATTATTAACTCTTTAATGTCCCTGAACTGTTTGTCTGTTTTAAAAAAAGAAAGCATGTTTTTTTCCTCATTTGCTCTATTTTCTGAATAAGGCCATTTCCAGTGAGACTCTGAATGTGCTTAGCATAACAAGACCACGTCACACTTTGATCTCCCTGCTCTGCACATTATGTATGAATGTTCCCCCGGAGCTGCAGTTTATTCCCGCTTCACTCTCACTTCTTTAGCACATCGGCATTCATTATGCCAGCTGACGTCTTAATGTTTCCAAATGGGCAAAAGAGGACACGGTTTTCTTGCTCACAAGAAAGCCGTGCCTGTGGATAGTGGTGGGTGGTATGAGCACTTGTTGGAGCAAGCACATTGATGCCTGAGTGTCTGTACGTGTTACACTATCCTCATCAGGACCTGTCAAAATTTTAGGCCTTGAAAAGCTGAGGATCTGCATTTAAGGGGCACATCTAGGGTTACCATTAAGTTGAATGTATGTCACATGTATGTTCAGTTACAGAGAGAGCACAAAGCACTGCAACCTGTCAGAGCACAACCAAGAAAACACATGGGGCTTAATTTGTAAATCAGCAGGTCCTGAAACGTGTCATGGCAAAAACGCACTGGAGCGATGTTGACTAGACTAAAACGCTAAGGACTTAACTGAACAAAAAGGTCATCATAAAATACAAGCAAGAGTTGCACCATTGTGCCCACAATCCATGTGCATATTCTTGATATTGTACACTCCTGTGTGGGAGCATCAGAGATGCATCATGATAAGGGATGTAATGGTTCTGAAACTGAGACTGAAATCATGACACCAATGACCACAGTCTAATGTCACGGTCAGCAAGACAGAACCACCACTGCCATCCCACCTTATTGTCTGTGAAGAATCTCACTGCATTTGGCAACTGGACTTGCTTTAGGTTCTGAACAGTATTTTTTGCGATTGCCTGACACACAGTATCTCATAAATCCAGTATTTCTTGTTCTAAAAGGGCTTGCCATTTGTTTTGTCAGCTGCTTTACATTAAGGAAGGAACACTGTGTCTATATAGATCCGTTTAGTGACAGTAAGTAAGTGTAGATCATCAGTTGTATGACGTGTTCAGGGTTAGGGTTAGTGTTGCTAATCTGTGTTTCCCAATAGCATTTAGTGTTACAAATTTATGGTGATTTAATAAAACGTTGCAACAAGCAAACAATAACAAAACAAAAGTCACTTCACAAACAGAACATGGCTCAAAAATCAAGGTGTGAACTAAGCTGTGTATTTGAAGAATCGTTTCACCCCTAATCATGATAAATCAAAAGTCCATGAGCTGAACCCATGTAAAACCTCCAGCTGAAGTTGTTCAATGACCTGAGTTGCAAGAAATAGAGAAAACTTTTAACTTTTGCTGTTTTTTAAAATGAGTTTTCTTCATCTTCCATAATAATAAACTGAATAATATTAATAATAATAATAGTTTATTAATCTCATTGTGGAAATATCTCTGGACAGACAGCTGCATTTTAGGCACCAAGGGTTCAGTTTCTTGTCCAGGGACACTTCAAAATGTGACCAGGACTCTGAGGAACTGGAAGTCAAAATACAAACCCTGGGGTTCGTAGATGGCTGCCCTACCACCTGATCCATGGTTGTCTATAGTGTAACTTTGTATTGTAGTCTTTTGGTTGAAATAAAACAAGAAAGCTGTAATTTACTTCTGTGAGATTTTTTGATGCTACAGCACGGCTCTGTGATGCATTATTTTTATTATTATTATTATTATTATTATTAGATTCTCCTCTTACTCCTATTTCAAACTATCTGTCTTCTTTGGACAAAATGTGTAGTAGTGTCCTTTGAACTTCAGATGCAGACGGACACACATATTTCTTGTGTGGGACAAGGTGAGGTGTTAGCAAGTTAACCACTCCACAGAGATGAACAATTTGAAACTCCTATTCAGTCAGTTAGAACCGAGGAAACCTTTCGTATGAGAGGTGAAACGTCTTCAAGAACCTCAAGCATGTCCAGCTGCCACTGAATAATACCTTTTGAATAACCATGATCACTGAGAACTCCAAAGACAAAGGTCCACAAAGTTCTCCCAGATGTTTTATTTCATCCAGAAAGTATAGCTGATCAGTATCACTCAGATACTGCTGTGGCATACAGAGCTGGGACTCCCGACTAGTCAGTCAGAACTGAAGAAGCCTTTTGGATGAGAGGTGAAGAGCCTCAAGTTCAGCTGCCACAAAGTAGCAACTTTGATTTGTGGTCATCTGATTTTCAACTTGCCTCTTTCTAGTTCCAGTTTGGGGATATTAATGAATGGTTTTAAACTTCAGTCTGTCTTCCCCATATTAGAATATCTCCCTCAAATAATAGGTGTGTTGGTCCAAAACCTTTATCATTTAGCAAGTAGCAAGTCCCACTTACACTAATTGGTTTTGGAAGAGCAAATAGTAATAGTAATATTTAAATAGTAGTTTAATAGTTTAATTTTTTCTACAGTATGTCATCCCAATCCTCAGAGTTTTAGGAATAAAGTGGGAAGATTTTAGATCAGAAGATCAGGGTTAGGGAGAGTGTACAGAGAGAGGGAATACTCAGGCACATCATTTAAAATGCATAATTAATTAGCATGTACGAAGAAAAGTATTAAATAAAGGAATAAAGGGAACTATTAAAAACCAAAAGCTAGGAGGAACTTTCATCTCTAAGTTTCATGAAAAGCTTCGTTTGGTCTGACTCTCCAGTTCCAGTCCTCATTTAGACGTTTCTCACTTTGATGCCCCTCCCCTGCTTCAATAGCTGTCTTATGTGTTTTCTGTTCTGGTCTGTACTATTTCTTGATATAACAGACAATCTGCATATGAAGAGTTTCTTTCCAAAATGAGATATCCACCGTTTAAGAAAAAAAAAAAAAGGGGGGGGGGGGGGGGGGGGCCCCCCACCCGGG
>JAUYWH010000015.1:1387695-1400039 GCA_034779795.1 Ctenopoma multispine | reverse complement strand
TGTGTGTGTGTGTGTGTGTGTGTGTGTGTGTGTGTGTGTGTGTGTGTGTGTGTGTGTGTGTGTGTGTGTGTGAGGGGGAGAGAAGCAGGATGAGGACTGGAGGGTAATAATAAACTCTGGGTTGCTAGTTAACACATGAACACGATCCTTGTGTGTTTGTGGATGTGGGTGTAATGAATCACTATCACTCTATTTAAGTCTGGTTTGTCACTTGTCACCATGGATGCTGAAAAACATAAAATGTATTTGTCTGCAAAATAACACTCAGTATATATCCACCACCACTAGAGAAAGGTAACTAAATACCTAGACTCCTGCATAACTAGTAAAGGTCGAGACAGTGAAGATCCACTGTTCTACTAAGAAAAATTCATTTCTAAGGGACACAAGAAAATGGTTTTGTAATTAAGGAATTAAAGGGGATGCAAAATGGCACATGAAGTATCCAAAAATGTATGAAGTATAAAAATGTAGTATAACTCTATGCAAATAGGGGTGAAATTCGCCTGGTTGCTAAGTGTTGTGTTTTATTGAAAAAGTTATATTATTTTGTTTCTGCTGCTCTCATGTGGCAAAAGAAACTAGCTATCACGTTAAAGTAAAATTTTAAAAGAAGGCAAATTCACGTAGTTGTATTGAAATTTTTTCCTTGTACTTAGTAAGAAGCTAACATGCAATTACATGACAATTATCGTAAATGCTAACAGCAACAGTCATTCGGTGTTGATCCAATACCAAGTAAATACGGGGCCAGTGTTGTCAATATAGATTCTATACTATTAACTAAGGGCTAAGGGCTGCACGGCACAGTGTTCTCTATCTACGATGGAAGGCTATCGATATGTGGATCAATCTGCACACCACGACTAAATTAGAATACAAAGATCGTTAAGAACATTAATTGTTTCCACAATTTTCCCAATGGAAAAGTCCTCACTTTTTATAAAAGGAAACAGGGTAATTCCAGACTGACCTACAAAAATCCGCCATTCTTACGGCACTCTATTTAGCACAGGCCCATTTCATTGCCTCTTTCCATTTTTCATATTAGTAGCACTTTGAGGGTATTAATTTTGCACAAGAATGAGAACACAGTCATGAGACATTGACTCAAGACACAATTGTATTAATAAACCAGCGAGCAAAGCATGTAATATACAATGCAAGACACCCAGGAAACAGAGACAGGCATGTATAAAAAACCCAAATAAACAATAAAAGTGGAGCTGGGCAGCTGAAGCCTTGACTACGGCTGTAAACAGATTGACACAGAAAAAAGAACAATGAAAAGAAAGAAGGGGAAGCCGTAAAAGATCGGGGTGTGTCGAGTGTGTGCTGAGGTTGCCCTTTACATCCACACAATAAAGACATTCACAAGTGTCTGGTAGAGCACACGGACTGGTCTGTTTGGCTGGAAGCTGCTGTGGCAACAGAGGAAGAGAAGTGGCTATGTGTCGGGTTAATAGTCTGTTTCCAGATACTGCTGCTGCCACGACACTACACTGAGTAGCAGGATACAGTTAATGCTGGTTGTGGGTTAATACTCTGCTGTCTTCTGTCCTTCACACAAAACCTAGTATTTCTGAGAAAATAGAGAAGGAGAGAGAAACCACACTGTTCACCGAGCCCGGTCCACTCAGGCCAATAGTGGACTAACACTAGATCTTTAACCAGACTCACAAGGGCCCCATATACCTTTTACCATTTTTGACTGTATAACCATTCCAGCAGACAAATAATTAGCTTATTGACTTGCTCATAAAAAACAAATTCTTTACACCCACTAAATCGGGCTGTTGAACTTTACGTTGATAAACAGGATGGAGTAAAATATGAGCCCTCTATGGGAGCATTTCCACCAGAAAGTTTCTGAAAGTATAAGAAGTTCCCCTTTTCATTCTTAAAGACTAAATATTTTAGACAAAAATACAAGGATCAGAAAACTGTCTTAATATCTGTGAGACAACACAGGATAGGAGGGCAGACTGAGTTAGTGACAAACTTGAAAATCGGTCAAATGCTTAATGTTTGTGCAAATATCAATTTATATCTCAAGCAAAGAAAAATATATTTTACACCTAGCAGCTATCCCTCTCTTTTCTGCACGCACATACATCTGATTCACTGGGATGAGAGACTAAATGTTTTTTAAGAACCAGATGCCACTGATTAGCACTTTGTTTAGCATTAAATTCAAAGATGCACGAGTTAATATTTTTACATCAAAAGTGAAACACTATGTTCACCTGTGTGTAATGTGAAAGTGATTGCTAATAGAGACAAAGCCACAGAAAAATATCACCCTTATCTGCACTTTTGCCCACCTTCACAGACAATTTTAGCATCTTTTAGCTCATTGTTTTGTTTTTTTAAGTTTTTTTTCTTTTTGGTTCGACTTTATTTCCAGAGGCAACAGGCAGGTGTTTTCAATAAAAGAACCTCTAATAAAAAGCTCTGACTTGATTATCTCCTTACAACTTATCCAGCACTAAACAGCAGCAGTGTTTAGCAGCTAAAGAGCCCGATACTTTGCTCAAGAATTTAGTGAAGATCAAAACTTAAAGCTGCAGTGTGTAACTTTTTAAAAAGTTTTGTAGAAACATATTTTAACATTGAGACTGTCGAAGAGAGTATTGGGGCAGAGAGTATGGATTTCAGGTCTCGTGCTATCACTAGCTAACTTCACAAAAGTTACATACTGCAACTTTAAAGGAGAGTAAACACTGGACTTGTATTTTCAAGTGGCCGGCACAAATTCATTTAACAGTGTTTCACATCTGCTGCATGTGTAAGATGGCAACAATTTGCGAACACAATACAACTTATGACATGATAACATGTTAAATTTGTGTTTACTGCTTAGGCCACTTCCCACAAAAGGCAAAAAGACAAAAGATAATATTACCAATTTAAAAAATTTTGTTTTTTGGAAACAGGATCACTTACATCTTTTTTTACGTGTACAAGTCAATACAACCCAATGAATATCATAGAGGAACTGTCACCCATCTGAACAACTATGACATCTCAATCACAGCAGAGCTTTTTCAGTGTTGTCATTTGGAGCATGGTGAATAATTTACTGTTTTCTCCCTATTTAGCCATTAAACCACATAATCTTCAGTGTATTTCAGTCACAAATATCTAGATGTATTATGAACTGTAATATACATTGTTATATTATAGTACTGTGCTGACCAACACTTCAGCTCAAGGGTATTTTCAAAGCTATATCAGTTGAACCCTGGTGAGTACAGTACATACACATACACAGCAGTGCATCCTGTGATTCTGTGGAGTAGAGGGGTTGATGGAGATTTAGTTAAATAATTGATTGAGAAAAATCCTGAATAATTGTGGATTCCTTTTGATCAGTCCACAAGAATGTGAATGATTCATTGTTTACTTGAGACACATTGCATTCATAAACAAGTCTTGTAGCATAATCCCAAATGTCGGACTGATTGAATGGCAATGTAGAAGCGTGGATTTTGTCAGGAAGTGTTTCTCACAGGCAGAAGTCAAAGGTCAGATCAGACTTGTCCATCTTCTGTCTGTATACTGCGTCAAACTTTTCATTCATAGACACTGTGAAGATGTCCTTCCACAGCCCCACACGACCTGCAGGGAGGACACACAGGGAGAAGGAGGATGGTTAGCATTTCAAATGTTTAAAAAAGTCCAGATGGAACCATGATATATGTGATTCTGAGAGAGGTCTGTAGATAGAGTCTGTATGGAAGTGGTTGGATGGGGCTAATAAATAATAAAAATGAAAGTATGGATTTTGTTTGGTGAAACTTGATGTTCACAGACAACTGCCCTACCAACTGACCCATAAGAGGCGCTATAGTAAATGCAAACGCATTTTGTTTAATAACTCACTAACTGTAAATCACTTACTCTAATGCTTCATATTTATACATTACCTATATTAACCTGCATCTTTTACAAGACACTACATCACATACTGTATAATAGAAAACCCTCAAAGGAAAGCTGTGAGGCAAGTTTTATTTTCTTAATGGTGAGCTCTTCACTTATCAAACATATCTTAATTGCTTAGTTAATTTTAACCCAGGTCTCCCATAGTGTGAGCACAGTAAACTAGAATTAGAATTAGAAGCAGTGACTTAACACTCTGATCCAATATTGAGGGAACCAGGAAACACTTTTCATAATAAGCTGAATCTGTCATGACTCTTCTCACAACTTTTTATTTGCTGATGCTCAGGAGTTATGATGGTGATGCTATTGTGCATGATGACTATGTAAAAGCCACATGAATTATGATTATTCCTTATTTTTATGTCTGCCCTGAAACATCAGATATGATTTGATGTGTATTAGCTGCAGCCCGACAAGGCAGTGACTCACCTTCTGTGGTGGGTGTGTAAGACAGATCAGACTGACTGCTGCCTGTGTGCTAAGCCTATAGCACAGCAGACACCAGACTTCTATTATCCACTAAAAGACAAAAATCAGATGGGAAACAGAAAAAAACAGATAACAGATATCATAACAAGAAAAATCAACATAAAGCAAACTTAAAAATGGATGAAACTCAGTGATAACAGACATGCAGGTTATAATGCATTTGTTGCCACACATTGGTGCTAAAATCAACTTAATCAGAGGAAAAAAACTTAGATTCAAAGATCCAGTCGTTCATGTAGATAATTATGGAAGCCCAAGAAGCAAATGCATTTTTAAATATGACTTACATATAAATAAATGATCATATGAATAAACTGCTTTACATATAAACATGATGTGATATAATTGAAGAAATGTTTATTATTATTCTTTTCATAATTTTTATAAATATATTTTAATAATATATAATAAAACACTTTTTTTGGAATTTATAATGTCTTTTTCCCAATAATACTTTTGTTTGAAAGTTTTATTTCATTATGTTACTAGAAACAGAAAGTATGAAAATTCATTATCAAATGTTTAATAGTTCACAACTGGTTGTTTTATTTGTATATGTTACATAATTAATTTTTTATTTATTTTTAATCATTTACTGAACAATGACCTCTTTAGGACTACACAGAATAAACAGTTACACATTAAAAGCTACTCCTCCACCAGCTCTAATGTTTTTTTAAAATGTGATGCACTGTATTTATTGTTAAGTGTTGGAGTGTTGAGGTTGAATGTGTACATGGTGTATCATAATCAGTCTCATAATTATCCTGCTTCCAAAACCATCAGCTCAGCTGAGTGTGAGGCCTCTGGGGGCTGAAGTGTTGAGTTCAACATGGTCTGATCATGTCGTATGATGTCTGTGTGTATGTTGAAACGGCAAAACTTTCCAGCTAGGCGAAAGGGCAAAACATTTTGTGAAACTGCTTTCAGGACCTCTTTCTGTCGCTGTCCCTCTGATCCTGATCTATTTCTATTCTCTTTGTGGTGTACAGTATGAGGGAACACACTCTCCACACACAAACTCATTGATCCCTGCAGTAGACTAAGAACCATGCACAATGCTGTGATAACCTTTTACAATTGCTTTTTGATTATTTGTTTCCTAGAAATAACTGTTTTCAAAAGCAGAGTCACAGTTCTGTTTTAGTGGAAATTCTGATGAAATATTAAGATTTCATTAAATCCACTGTCCAGTTGTGACCCACTTTTTAAAATCAGTGTTAAAGTGCACGGTTTTCTCCAGGAAAATTCCTATGAAGAACTTTAAGAGCTGTAAAACGAGTTTGGCTTGGTCTTGTCACAAACAAAAAATGTCAGCTTGACATATTTATAAAGCAGCACTTACTCTCCTGAACTACTTTCACATGTGGTTACCTTTTTCTCCATACTGTAACTTGACAGTTCTGGTTGATGTCATGAAACCACTAGTGTGATCAAGACCTGATCTAACAGCTCTAAAAGACAACTGTTAATTCAATTCATCCCCTCTCTCCTCTTGGTATCCTCTCTCTCAGGTGTACTGAGGACTGGTTTTCCATTTGGCATCACCACAGTGATATTTTCATCCATTTGTTGCACTGTTACATGGGAAATGAACCTGGACTGTGTCCTGGAAGCTTTATGTTGTCCTTGAATTATGTCTGCTGCGCTGTATTTGTTTGATGGTAAAAAATCCACACGAAGATTAAAAATATATCCTGAGAAGTTTATTTTTTTAAGTTCACAGGGATGTTCTACCACTGAGTTGAAGTGTGCTTGCTGAGTACTTGTGTATACTTGACTATTTCCATTTCCTTTCTTCCATCCACTACATTTCAGATCTATATTTAGGATTTTTACATACTTTTACTTAAGTAATTTTTACATAAAAAAACATCCTCCACCTCAGAGCTAATCAGACCTTTGTAGCTACTTCCCATCTTTGTTTTATGCTGGTAGGTTCCAGCACACATTAGCTGCTAATAGGCAATATGGACCAAATTGTCTGTGGACAAGTTGCACTGCGGATTTTGTAGGCATAAGGTTTCACTTTATGGTATAAAAAGGAGGATATCAATGGTACTGAATTCATTTTGATCCACAGTGAGCTCATCAACGTTATATCGGTGCAGTGCTCTTATAATAAAATAAATATACTGTAAGTAACAGCAGATGTTAAGCTCTTGATTGGATGACTAGATCACAAGTCTTATTCTTTTTTTTTCATTAGTTTATAATGTTTTGGTACAGTAAAAATGCTTTAAATCACATTAGGTGGATTTGATGTTTTGGGGATGGTGCAGCTACATTAAAAGCCTGTTGAACCAGACTCCTCCAGACACTCAAAACTCTGCTGGTTATCAGCAGAGGAACTGAACAGCGTTGTGTTCTTCCTCTTCTTTTTCCCTGCCCACTCACCCCTGCAAATGGACAGTGCCTCTGAGTTGCAGCATTGCTCGATGAGCTGGTTGCAGCTCTCCACCATGCCCTCCAGCTGAACCTTGTCACAGGAAACTCCCAGGAACCGGGCTAACTGCTCCACCAATGTCCCCAGGTCCTGGAGGAGAGGAGAGGAGAGGAGAGGAGAGGAGAGGAGAGGAGAGGAGAGGAGAGGAGAGGAGAGGAGAGGAGAGGAGAGGAGGAGAGGAGAGGAGAGGAGAGGAGAGGAGAGGAGAGCTTCAAACGTACAACACAAGACTAGTATGAAAGTAGTGCATCAAGTGCGAGGTGTAAAGATATTATAGATATATACGTAGTTGTGGATAACAGGTTAACCGACACAACTTTCTTTGTGTTTATCAGCACCATATCAAATCCAGTTTTATGCTCTCCAAATCGTTTTGCACAACACAGCAGACACATGTAGCCTTGTTTTGTTCTTCAACTACTTGCTTTTGTCTAAATCACTCCAGGCTAAGACCCCAGATATGGTTTGCACAAGTTAGCGGCAATAACAAGTATCCCTGATGAACATTTTCAGTGTGAGCTATCATCTACCAGGGGAGGCGATGAAGCTGCATCCACAGGCTACTGAACACTCGACTGCTGCTGGCTACTATAGACTACTTCTTGCACAGACGGACTATGGATGCATATAGTCAGAATTTTATCGAGTTGACGGTTATTTAGAGCAGAGAGCAGTTATTCCAAACAGAATCAGCTTTCTTTCACTCATTCATGCTGTTGTGCCCCTATAGCAGCAATGCACAGACTGCAACTCACACTGTGTTGCAGTCTGATTTTTCAGGTGACACACATGAATGCAACAGTGTGTAAAATGTACCTTGAAGCATTTTGGGGGTAAAAAGAGTGCAACATTTACTTTGTTTTGAGCATTGGCACAGTTTCCATCTATTTCTGTATTTATGAGAATATATGTTCTTTAGCTGATAAATAGTTCATTTTATTCACCACCTAGTTTGTAACTTTGGCTAATGGGAATATAGTAAAGTGGGTTTATCAGAAAATGTGTCAAATAAGCTAAAGAATAACCTAAACACAGCACTGCAGACACATAGTAATTGGTTCCAATGATAATTATGGGCGTTGCCTTCCTCTTTCACTGTGGCTATTTCCATCAATTACAGGATAAATAACCACAAAACAAGAGGGGAATTCATCTACATGTATAACTGATCCCATGTTTTTTTTAGTAAAATTGAAACAAGAGGGGAATTCATCTACATGTATAACTGATCCCATGTTTTTTTTAGTAAAATTGAAATTATTTGATTTGCATTTTCTCTCTTCTGTGCTCGGAAATTGGTTCAAAGTAAATTTTATCTGCAGAGGACAGGATATGTGTGAGTCTGAGCCTCGTACACGTGATAAGAAGACATTTGGAAAAGCAAAGAGCAAATATTGATCTGGCATATGATGCTCTTTTTTTTAGACTGGAGGAGTTTATGCAAGAATGTTCAGCACAAAAGACAAGCAGTAAAAGCTACATGTGCCTGCCAAGCTGTGCAGAAAGAGGTAGAACGGGTTCAACTGGCTGTAGCAAAAGACTAAGAAAATGTGCTTGAATATGAAATGGTTTTTCTGTAGCACAAATGGCCTCAATCTGCAATGCCACAGTTTGTCTGAGGAGTTAACCACCTAGATAGTAAGAAGACACCGGAATCCATGACGATGTTACCTTGTACATATCCTCATATTTCAGGAAGAGGACATTAGAATCCATCCGATGTTCCCAAAATTCCTGAACATGTTCAAACCAGGATCCGTATCCCACTAAGAGAGAGACACACACACAAAGCTTCATGAACTTACAGTACAGTTGAGTGAACTAGATCAGAAGAGTCAAATTGTCCTCGTCCTGCAGTGACCTACTGTACATACTTACACTTGTCGTTCATGAAGCGCCGGCAGAATTCCTGAAAGGTTCCCCGGTAGCTCATGGTCCTGAGAGAGCGGTGGAACTGGTAGTAGGATACCACCAGATCTTTAGGGTTTCGAGCCATGTAGATCACCTAGAAGAGCAACAAAACAGTGTTCCCTGTAGTCATATACAACCAGGTGATGACAAGTCACACCCATACCATATGAATTTGCAGTAATTGTTCACCAGAACGATGCTACTAAACAATATTGTGATATGGGGCATCAACAACATGGCATCAGAACTAGGATTAAATGTCAAAGGTCAAATTGTCAGAGGTCTAAACTTTCTCAGTGTCTGCCTCAGTAATGTCTAAAAGTCCACCCCAAGCATTATTTTTGTTTCCCATTCCAAGAAGTGGTTTTGAGACAATTACTTACTAGGGATGTTCGATATTGGCTTTTTTACAGATATCTGAAATACCGAATATAGTCTAACTCTTAATTTCCGATACCGATATAAACCGATACCAATATATGCGGGGTGATGGCGCAATTTGATGATGTCAAGTGCGCGCTAATAGATGTCCAGTTCAAGGTTGGCTCGGAAATGCAGAAGCCACAGGATATATTGCAAAGTGTGCCAAACAAATAAAAATATCTCAAAAACTGTTCCTCAGATTTGTCATGTTTCTGTCTATGTCTTCATTGAGGGCTTCGCAGAGTACATCCAGGACCAGAAAACCAGCCGCAAGGCCCCTCAATCATTTGACGTCATGTGGACCTTGCCCTCCGTATCGATCAGAAGACCCTCACCAGACCGCCGCCTGCTCCTACCTCCGGGGGCGCCATCAGCCCTGCAGCCGAGGAGCACATGCAGCTCAGTCGCTCCTCCTCCTGCCGCAGGAGGAGCGAAATTGCTGTTGGTGGGAGGGCCTGTGCACATACTGCGGGTCGGCACACCATCGCCAGTCCCAGTGCCCTCTCCGGCCGGAAAATGGCGGAGCCAGGTAAGCGTCGGGGGAACTTTTCCTGGCTCATCTCATAAAACCCAATTATCTCATTTATCACTCAGGGTAACTCCCAGCTTGGAGTATCCCTGGAGGCAGTCACCCGGTTCATCACCTCAGTTGACGGACATCCTCTTTAACCATATCCAGTCCGCTTCCAGACCAGGCCACTTCAGATGTCCGTTGGCCACCACATCGAGCAGCTTCAGTTCCTTGTAATCACAGCTCCATCGTCTCCCCTCATCCTTGGCTTTCCGTGGCTGCAGCAGCACGACCCAAACGTCATGTGGTCCGAGGGCCGCATCCTGAACTGGGGGCCCAGATGCCACCAACGCTGTGTGCTGCCCAGAACCACCACCGGAACTGGCACATGCTCCAGAGAGTCCTCAGCCCCTGGGCCTGTCGACCTTGAGCAGATCCCACCACCTTATCGGGCCCTGGATTCCCTCTCCTGGCCCACCATCTTTACCAAACTGGATTTGTGCAGCACATGCAATCTAGTGCGCGTCCGGGAGGGGCATGAATGGAAGACCGCCTTCATCACACCAACCGGATACTGGGAGTACCTAGTGGTGCCGTTTGGGTTGTGCAACGCACCTGCCGTGTTCCAGCATCTGATCAATGACGTCCTTCAGAATATGCTGGGCCGGTGGGTGTTTGTTTACCTGGACAACATCCTAGTGTACTCCCAGACGGAAGAGGACCACATTCTGCATGTGAGAGCTGTGTTGCGCAGGCTGCTAGCCCACCCACTGTTCTGCAAACTGGAGAAGTGCGCTTTCCACCAGCGCTCTACCACGTTTCTGGGCTATGTCATCTCTACCCAGGGCCTGGCCATGGATCCCCAAAAGGTGGAGGCAGTGACTCAGAGGCCCCAACCCACGAGTCTCAAGCAGCTCCAGACCTTACTGGGGTTCGCCAAATTCTACTGGGGTTTCATCCGGGGTTTCAGTTTGGTTGTAGCACCCCTCACAGCTTTCACCAAACCTGCCAATCAACCCCGGCTGTTTGACCTTCTTTCAGAGGCCCTCCACGCCTTACAGCACCTCATCGGACTCTTCACTTCAGCTCCTATGCTCCGTCATCCAGATCCAGCCAAGCCCTTTGTTGTTGTCCACTCAGCAGCGTTACAGGGTTGGAGACAGTGAGCTGCTGGCCATCAAGTGGGCTTTCGAGGAGTAGCGGCACTGGCTCCAGGGCACTGTCGAGCCATTCCTCATCTAGACCGACCACCAGAACCACATTTACATCCGATCCGCCAACCAGCTCAACCCACGGCAGGCGAGGTGGGCTCTGTTCTTTGAAACTTTTAATTTCCACCTGGCCTACCATTTGGGGTCCAAGAACACCTTTCTCGGGAGTTTGCCTCCTCCGCCTCGAACCCGGACCCCGAGCCCATCCTGCCTGCCTCCCGCATCGCTGCTCATCTTTGCTGGCCTCTGGAGGACTCCATCAGGGCTGCGCTGTCTGGGGAACCAGCTCCTCCGGAGACGCCAGCGGGCCGGCTCTATGTGCCTACCTCTATGTGTGTGCGTGTTTACTAAAACTTACTCAGTGCCTGTGTATCTTGTAATCCCTTACATTAGTACTTTCTGTAATCCATTATATTAGTATTTACCTGTAGCTGACACTACTACCACCCTGATCTTCTCTACTGGCTTTAACAGTACTTCAGAGCTGCAGCTGTGCCTCTGCTAACTCTGTCTGTGTAACCATTACCATGGTAACGTAACTCTACATGGTAAATCCTTCTCTCTGATTGGCTGAGGCTTCATCAAGATGTCTCTAAGCTTCAGGGACATTTCTTCATATTATGTGTGTTTCCTTCTGTCAATATTCCTTGTGTCAGACACACCAGCCTACACGCAGAACACATTAATGAAGTGCAGCTGTCTGTATCTTTGTGTCTTGTAATCCATTACATTAGTATTGACTTGTAGCTGATATGGCTACCACGCCAATATTCTCTACTGGCTTTACCAGTACTTCTGTCAATATTCCTTGTGTCAGACACACCAGCCTACATGCAGACAGACACACAAACACAACTCAATCACCAAATGTCTGTGAAGATTCTCAGTCATCCCATCTCGGTGAAGTTGTCAGAAGGTTTAGTCCTGACAACTGGACTTCTTTCTTTGAAGTAGAGACGTTTCACTCTGCATCCACAGAGCTTTTTCGATCTGCGGAAAGTTGGTTAGTGACCACAAATTTGTACTCCAGGTTGGTTTCATCTCAAACCTGACTTGAATAGGCTCATTTTAAATTTACAAAAATAAATAATACAAATATTAAATAAATAAATTTACAAATATTGGATAGAGAAGACAGGTGGTTTGAGAGAGGAGTGAGGGAAGCTTTACATGTGCAAATTAACAACCCCTCACTCAAGGTGGAGGACTCAGACACAACTTGTCTTTCATCCATTTCATCCATTCCCAGAAAAATCAGGCCCAATTCACACGTCCACCAGGTTGGCCACACTTAACAACCCACTTAATGGGGGCACAGAAGCTGAGCGAGCGGAGAGGAGAGGAGAGGAGAGGAGAGGAGAGGAGAGGAGAGGAGAGGAGAGGAGAGGAGAGGAGAGGAGAGGAG
>JAUYWH010000015.1:1340505-1361280 GCA_034779795.1 Ctenopoma multispine | reverse complement strand
GCGAGGCCCTCGATGAAAACAGAGCGGTAGGCGTTGCTCCCCCAGCTCAGCTTGGCGGCAAGGGTCCTAAACTCCGAGACGTAATGGCAGACTGGGCGGGACCGCAAGCGAATAAGCTGAAAATCTGCCCGCACCTCGCTGCTGGGAGGAACAAAGATCTTGCGTAATTCCTCCACAAACAGGCTGTAGTCATTACAAGACGGGGACTTACTGTTGTAAAGCGCCGCCGCCCACTCCTGAGCACGCCCGGACAAGAGGGATGTTGACAACGCCACCTTAGAACGGGCCGTGGTGTAGAGGGTGGGATGACACTCATGTCCACGGTGGCGAGCTGCCCGTCCGGGCGGCCGTCCACCCCGTTCCATTTATCCGGTAGGGCGATGCGGGGTCCTTCGGCGGAAGTGGAAGTTTGACGCTGAAGCACATTGACGGAGGTGGAGAGCTGTAAAACTGTGTCTTTCAGAGAGTTAATGGCGGTCTCTTGTTTGTCGACTATCCCCCGGAGATAGACGACTTCCGCCTTCAAACGCTCAAACTCCGCTGGGTCTACTACGGGCTAAGACATCCTGTCAGGCGTGTAGAGACAAAGACAAAGTGTGCGATCGGAACGCCCTTGTTGCGTGCGGGATTGACCCAGCTGCGGAGTGAGCCACAGCGGGCTAGAAGACACGCGGTTTGCTGTTGTAACGCCGGGAGCGCTAGAAGAGGGCTCCCACCGGGAGCTGGCGTTATAAACAACCGGCCAACAAACAACAAGAGATCTGATGGAAATAAAGGCTCTTTACTCACGGTACCGGAGGAGCAGATGGAAGGTGGCGATCTGGAAATAGATAAAGCAAAGCGAGTAATACAAGCGAGAGCTGGGGACATAAGAAGAACACGATGTCTAAGCGAGGAGCAGGTGAGTGGACTTCCTGTTTATGCCCTGTCCTAACCAATCCTACCCCTTCCTCGCGGTCACCTGACCCGCTCACCTGACACCACCCTCCAGTGAAGTATATTTTTAAGCATTTAAGTATTTGTACATTTACTTGACCATTCAGTCCTCTCACCACCACCTGCAAAATTAACAACCCCCCCCCCACACACACACACAATATAATTAACACCCTGAATATAATGAATGAATATTTATGCCATTGTCCACCATTAAACTTGGATACCTAAGAATTAAGAACCTTCATTTCTTCTAAGAACCATTTGTAAAAGCTGAAGAACCATCCACGAAATAAAAAGGTTATGTAACTTTCCGTAGTTCTTTGAAGAACCACAGAAGCATCTGAAGAACCATTTAAGAACCATTATTTTTCTGAGAGTAGAGTAATTTTGGGGGGGTAGGGTGGGGGCAAGCCCTACAATAGAAGGGGCAGCTGCCCCCCTTGTCCTCTGTAGATGAGATCCATTAGTAAATTCTCCAGGTTGGGTCTGGAATGATTTTAGACATACAGTAGGTGGTGGAGTACACAACTAAATGCTCAAGTAAAAGTTTTTATTTAAAAAGTACTTATTCAAATCTTTACTCATGTTGAAGTACTAAATACTGCTACATGTGCAAAAATAAAGTACAAAAGTGCAAGTACTTCACTAAACAAATAATAGATTGAACACTGTTGTCTATGAAGGCATGGTGGTGCTGTATATGACAGCAGGAAAATGTATTGTAATTCATACAAAGAATGTGGTGTTGAACTACAGCAGCTAATAAATGTGGAGTTGATTAAATGTACTGACGGCTGCTCTGTCCATAATAATACATCAGCATTTATTAGCTGATTACATTTTTATTACCATTTACATCGGTACAAAGTAACTAGCAATAAAATAGTAACAGTAACAGTAATATAAATAGAGCCAAAGTACAATATTTCCTCCTTAATTGTGGTCAAATAAACGTAACATGAAATAGAATTCTCCACTAAAGCATAAGTTAAGTACAGTACTTAAGTGAAGTAAATGTGCTTAGTTACTTAAAAGAGAGTAGTTATAGTTATGCTTATATCATAGTGAATTTTAAGGTTTATTTTAGCCATGGCATTTGTTGGATGCTGTGACGCTTTGCGCATGCGTCCTGGCTCAGCAACAACATCAGGAGAGAGGATGATGGCGCAGGATGGGAGAGAAGAGCTGCTGGTAACGGATGACGATTCACAAAACACGGCTGCGGACGGGAGCTTAAACAACGCGGTAAAACAGCAACGCGATCTTCCCTCTTCGCATATTTATTTGTGGAATAAATGCTCTGACATCTGTGCTTTCGGTTACTTTGTAGCAGTGAGCCAACGCTGAGTTGACGTGTAGTTGTCTTTACCATTGGCTAGCTAACGTGAATTGCTAACGTGAAGTTTCTGACAGAGCTAGCTAACTAATTCTACATTCAAAATATGTAATAACGTTAAATATATGCTCACTTTACCATACATTATTTAGGACAATTTATTTACTATGTAACCATGTAGTATACTATACGTCAAACTATAATTGTTTGTCCATACTCTGATGTCGTTTATGACTTACACTGTTTAATCTTATTGCCATGCTGACATTAATTCACTTTATGCTATGACAGCTTTTAGCTCACGTTACTAGCTTAACAGGAAGTGGGCAGATGAGTCAGTGACATCCAGAGAGCTGTTTTCTGAGTTTATTTGTGTCATGTGTTGTTGTCATGGTCCAGATGGTGGAGGAGGGCTCCACGCTTCTGCGCAGGATGGAGATCTGTGTTGCTGAGGCTGAGAAAAGAAGTGGCAAGAATTCGGTGAACATGCAGGAGACATTCACGGCATACCTCCTTGAAACACGGTAAGAATAACATTTGTGTCAGTCACTGAGAGGGAAGTGCTGTGGCCTTAGCTGAGATGTTTATGCTGCGCATTAATGTTTACTACCTCTTGTTTGAGCTCTGTGTCACAAAATCAGCTTAACATAACTGTCCATCTCCATCTTTGCTAAAGGCCAATGGATGCGGTCGCCGAAGGTCGAAATCTAGCCCCAGACTCTCTGTGGAGGCGATACAGTGAATTTGAACTGCTGCGGAACTACCTCATAGTTAGCTATCCATACATCGTGGTGCCACCTCTGCCTGAGAAGAGGGTGAGTTCTGGGCTCCCTTTGAAGTTCTGGTTTATGTTGACTTGCATTTTTGTCGTTTTTTGTTCACAATACAGCTTTACAAATGAGTCTTTCTCAGAAGTTCAGAGGTTCAGAGTCGGTCAATTATAGTCAATTATATTTTTTACAACTGACGAAAATTGTTATATCACTTAAATTTGTGGCCATGAAAGTAACAATGGCTGAAGTTTCTGTCACAGACAAGCAAGTTTCCTGATTAGTAATTCACTCAGACTATTTTGATAATCACATTTGTTTTCATTATTTAAAATATTTAAAATTTCACTTTAGGCACAAATAAAATTGTCACAATATTCTGATATGGCTATGGCTGGACGATAAGGTGTGGTAGTTAAACTCAAAACTCCCATATGATTCATATGACTGATGAAGTTTTGTTTGTTCTCTTGCATTCAGGCAGAGTTTGTGTGGCACAAGCTGTCTGCAGACAACATGGACCCCGACTTTGTTGAGCGCCGCAGAGTAGGCCTGGAGAACTTTCTGCTGCGTGTGGCTTCTCATCCAGTCCTGTCCAATGACAAGATCCTCTACCACTTCCTCACTGAGGTACATGGTGCAGCTCACAGGCAGTCCAGCAGTTCACCTGTCTTCCTCTCACTTGTCTGACTTCTCTTTACTCACCACTGTGTATTTGGCAGGAACATGGCTGGAAGGAAGCGGTGTGTGAGACAGAGTTTCAGGCAAAGGTACAGGACATCTGTGGACACTCTGTTTCTTCTTTTCTTACAGGCAGCTAAAACCAATGCTTTCACAAAGCTTTACCACCTCTTGTTATTCTTACTGCAGGCAGATTCCAGGCTCAAAGCTCTCAGTGCCACCTTCAGGGTGAGAAATCCAGATAAGTAAGTTTCCTAAATGCACTTTAAGAGGGGCTCAGTTGAAGTTGGAGTCTCACTTAAGCTGATGTGCTGACTGTTGTGTGTCTGCGTGCTCTCATTCTCAGACGCTTCATGGAGATGAAGCACTACAGCGACGAGCTGCAGTCTCACACGTCTCAGCTGCTCCGAGCACGAGCAGTAAATCTCTTTCTGCCTTTCTCTCTCACATACGCACATACACACAGACGCATTAATGTGATGTATTGTAGTGCACAACTTTCACCACTAGATGTAGTCATAATAAAGTCGGCTGGTGGAACATTCAGGCGCAGAAGGTAGAGATATGTGGAAACTGGACAAAGTAAACCTGTCTACAGATGTTCACAGCTTCTTGCAGTTTTTATTAAGAGTGTATCATAGTGCTCAACATCCTGCTAATTAAATCAAGACCAACTCCAACATGAACAGGACACATTGTTGCCTATAACATTGTTTGTTTTGTTACGCTGTTTTTGATTGATTAAAAAGTACAATTGATAAAATTGATTGAACACACTATTCAATTTCAATTCAACTTTATTTATATAGCACCAATTCACAATATAAGTCATCTCAAAGAACTTTACAGTGTAAGGTTTGAGACTACACTACACTACAGCCAACAGGGGAATTATTTAGGACTAGGAATGATTAATGATTGATTAATCAACTCATACTCCATCACATTATCAAACGTATCAAAACTGAGATAAGGCCCAACCCTTGTTGACATGCAGTTTGTTACCTGACTTTCTGCTGTTGACCACAAATTTACAAATAAAAATAAGCTCTAAAAAATAAAGGAAATCATCACTGTATTCAACTGATTCATCTTGTGTGTCTCCTGTAGAGAGTTGCTGATCGACTCTATGGGGTTTATAAAGTCCACGGGAACTATGGAAGAGTCTTCAGGTTTGACAGAAAGCATATGACAGTGTGTCTGTTCAGGACTCCAAAAATTTTTTCTTATTTCTTAATTTTGCTAATTTTGGACCTGTGTGTGTGTGTGTGTTTGTTTGCATTGTGTGTGAACTTCAGCGAGTGGAGTGCCATCGAGAAAGAGATGGGAGATGGACTGCAGAGTGCCGGTCATCATATGGATGTGTGAGTATTAGAGTTTGGATTCATGACTTTAGCCTAATTTTAGTTTAGTTGTTTCTTTTATTTTAAAGACAGTCTGTCAGCGGTGTTTGTTGATAAGACAGGTATGTTTGTGTCACATGCCTGCAGATATTCTGCCTCAATAGATGATATCTTAGAAGAAGAGGAACATTATGCAGACCAACTGAAAGAATATTTGTCCTATGCTGAAGCTCTGAGGTAAGATAGTTATGCAAAGAAAGAATGAGATTTTGTTAAAAGACCACAAATAACCCAGCTATTTTAAATTTAAAGTAAAGCAATTAAAAAGTATCAAAGACATTATAAGGTCTTTACCTCAATAAATATGAAATCTACCAACTATTTAACAGAAATATATAAGGAGTCAGCCCACATCTACTAACTCTCTGGAAAGACATTCACTGGATATACCACGTTTATTTCTTTAAAATTGTAGTTGGTGGGTCTGAGTTCTACAAATAAACATAAGCTATATATAATTTTTGTTTACTGGATATTTTTTCTATGTCAAAGCAGAGCATACATTGACTGTAATCCTGTGTTGTGCATTCTTTTTGGCAGGGCAGTGTGCAGGAAGCATGAGCTCAATCAGTTTGAACTTGAGATGAACTCCCAGGACCTTGTCTCCAAGAAGCAGCAGCATGAGGAGCTGGCTACAGGGGTACTCGTGGTTTGCTGATCCCATTAGGATGAAATTAACATTAGATTTTATTACAGGCTATTTTAGGCAGCACTTTCTTCTCTTCTTGTGGTAAATGGTCCTGCCATGTCGCTTTGTGCATGAGTTTACTTTAAGAAAGTAACACCACGTACATGTGAGGCGTTCAGGGACAGTACAGAGTGTAGGTCAAAGTTGCTGTGAATGGACAAAATTGTAAGGTCCCACAGAATTCATGGTGTTTGGTTGAATTTATGTTCATTGTTGCTATTGCAACATCACGTATTCCTTGAGGCAAGGAAAACATTTATTTGACTATTTCCACCCACTTGAATCATATTTCACACTGAGGACTAGTATCAGGACAAGCAGCTCTTCCTGTGAGCAGAAAATGTGGCTCCAGGCCCAATTAAAGGGAGGACGATTGAGATTATTGAAAAAAATGCAGGTGACGTCAGCTGTAGTGATTCCAGTCACAATGGGGTTTTAGTCTCTATTTCCTCTTGATGAATCATGACTGTATTTGCAATTAGTGTCAAACTATTTGGAGTTTTTCTAGCCCTCACATCTCATTTACCTCAACAGATAGTGCGGACGTTCTCCTTCAAAGGCATGACCAACAAGCTTTTTGGCCAGGAGGCGCCAGAGCAGCGGGAGGCCAGACTGAAGCTGCTGGAGGAGCTGATAGCAGAGGGAGAGGAGAGTGTCAAGGAGAAGACAGTAGAGCGCGAGTAAGTGATGGAGACTATTAAACTACTTCATACTGAAAGACTGTTTGCTTATTTTGCTGCTACGTGTTGATCTGCTGCGTGTCACTGCAGAGAGCATGTTGAGTGGGCGTGGGTGGACATGCAGCGCTTTAATGAGCAGAAAGACAAAGACCTGCGGGAAGCACTCATCAGCTACGCTGTCATGCAAATCAGCATGTGCAAGAAGGTACACGTCATGGACCTGAAGCTTACAGGACACACAGTAGCAGTCCCATGAAAAACTGTCTTTTAATTTTTCTCTGTCCCTGCAGGGAATACAAGTGTGGAGCAATGCCAAAGAGTGTTTTCTCAAGATGTGAAGTTAAAGCCATGCTCTAAGGATTTCCACTCTCAGTGATGCTCAGCAGTGGTTGCTGGGAGATAATACCAATGTCCTCTGGTTGAGGTTTAAAAACAAACAAGCTCAGTCACCAAATGCAAAGAAAGATTATTTCAGTTACTCACAAAAAAACTCATTTTTTATCATAGATTTTCTTTAAGAAGATACTGGTACTGCACTAGTTTTACATGTGAACGTATATTCACTAACTGTGGGATATAGATTTACAGATGTGAGCATGTATCAGGCAGGTGGGGACATTTATGCAGGCACAGGGGTAAATCCCCACCATGTACTGAGGTTGCTTTCATACCTGTGAAACTGGTTTGGGTCAGGTCAGGAGAATGGTACATTTGCTAACTTAGAGAGTTTGGGGTGGGCTGGTGTGAAACCTGCTAAGAATGCTCCAGTGCTGGAACAGTGTAGAAGCAAAGCAGACCAAGTATAGATGAGATAGAATAGATCTTATGATGCATTTATTTCAACAAAATCCCCAAAGAGACACTAAAACAAAAAAGGCTTAACTAACTGGATTATCATGTCTACTGTGCAGTACACATCTGTTGTTGTTCAGAAATGATTACTGCTACTGCTTGACATATTTCTTCATTTTAACAACACTGACAAATAGCAGATACAGCCAACCCTCTGGTCCTCACATTCCTTGTGCCCTTTAAACTAAGAGTCTGAATTTTGGCATTGAAGAAAAACAGCTGAATTCTTCATCAGAACTGTTCTTGATCATCTTTCCACTGCTGTGAGCTCACTGTTACACAAATGCTTTAATGAATAAATGTGTTCCATATGTTATTTCAATAACATTTAAAGCCTTGTCAACAATAAGCTTAGCTCCATCCAAACTTAATGTTTGTGCTGTTTATTTAACAACCAATAAAGCCGTTCTCACATGCGGAAGCAGAATGCCATCGCTTTTTTTTTTTTTTTTACGTCTGGACTGAATTAAACATAAAGCATTCACACGTGTTACTTGGCTAAACAGAACGCTTCAACTCATAATTCAATAACATTGCATGATTTACAACGATGAGATAAGATGAATGCGTTACTTACAGGTTTAGACTGATCCATCTCTCCATATATTCCACCGTGCTTCTCGCTTGAACTGCAGCGCACATTGTTGCACAGCTCTCTGTGAATAGTTTAAAAGTGTGGAGAAAATGTAAGGAGCCACACGATTGGCTAAAAACAAACACGCCTGTCAGCTGAGAAATTTGATTGA
Organism: Ctenopoma multispine; assembly: GCA_034779795.1. NCBI lineage: Eukaryota > Metazoa > Chordata > Actinopteri > Anabantiformes > Anabantidae > Ctenopoma > Ctenopoma multispine. The sequence continues at coordinate 1,353,185 of JAUYWH010000015.1, read as the reverse complement.
CAGATTTATTGGCCAATGTGACCTGCGACGTTAGGAAAGTCTCATAATTCACCACAAAGATTTCTCTCACAAATGCTGAGAGGTTCACGAATGAGAAGCTGTTCGTAAATGCACATGTAGTGATTCGTGTGATCTATTGGTTCATAGGGTTTATATTACAAGTGTCCATCAAAATTATATTTGTGAAACAGATCATGTGTATTTGTGAAGCATACTGTGTGGATTTGTGAAAAAGATCATGAGCATTTGTGAAACAGATTGCGCGCATTTCTGGAATATATTGTGTGAATTTGTGAAATATATCGTGGGCATTTGTGAAAAAGATCACGTGCATTTTTGCGAATCTGAAATACGACTATGAACCAGAGCATGTGCATTTGTGAAAAAACCTGTGTGAGTTTATTAATTATGAGACTGATCTGGCCTCATATTTGACATCATGAAGAAGGCTCATCACCTCCTCTATTTTCTGAGGAAACTGAAAAGGACAGGAGTGGACTGCAATCAGTACAGTTTCTTGAGTTATGCGAACTATGCATAGGGCTCCGTGGCCACTAGCCCCCAAGCTACGGCTTTAGTCTCAAAATATTTTAGTAGAATTGCATCAAAGTCAAAGTAAACTTTATTGTGATCTCTGCTATAAACTGTACAGGTACATAGAGGGATAAGACGACGTGGCTCCAGCTTAATCAGTAGTGAACGTAGACAGCATACAGAATAAGCAAAAAGATATATATAAATACAATATAAAAATCTAAACAATAGTAGCACTGGGTGCAAAGATTATAGTCCAGGTGTAAGTGGGGGCAGTGGGAGCACGGGTAGAGTGTTCAAAAGTCTTATGGCTTGTGGGAAAAAGCTATTAAGCAGTCTGGTGGATCGGGCATGGATGCTGCGATAGCGCCTGCCGGATGGGAGGGGTGTAAACAGTCCATGTGAGGGGTTTGAGGGGTCAAGCATGATGCAGGAGGCTTTTCTGATGCAGCGCTTGAGGAGGGTGGCATGGCAGCTGTCACCTAGTACAAACCTGCACCAAGCAGCAGTGACGGGGATGCCACACTCAGTGTTGCCAACTCCTCAGTAATTTTTTTTTTTTATTATTATTTTAAACTGTAAAGTGCCTTGAGATGACTTATGTTGTGATTTGGTGCTATATAAATAAAGTTTACTTAAAATGAATTGAATTGTTCTTTACATAATTAGGTTTATTATGTAATAAACAAAATTATTACTCATAACACAAAAATTTAGAAACAACGGATCTGATTTTAATCTTTGTTCATGATTTTGCCTGGTACCTTAAAAATCTTTCATTTGCAGGTACCATTCTAAAGTTTGTAAGCTTCTGCCCTTAATGGTCATAGAGAGAATTTTTTTTATTTTCTATAGTCTAGTAATTGGTTCAACTTGTTTTTTTCTTTTTTGTTGTTTTTAATTAGTTTCAAGAACACACTGTAATGCATTGCCACAGATCACTGAAGGGCTTAAATTCCTATCGATTCAAAATAGGGGCCCCCAAAATAATCTTGCATATGGCCCTCAAAGAGACAGAAACTGTCCTGACTGCAACTCCAATGCTACCATTGTTACCATCGCTGCTATTTAGTCATTTGTTGTATATATAATTTATTTTCTCTTATTTATCTCTCACAATGTGCACCTTGACCTGAGTTTGCTGTTGTTGTTTCATGACTGTTTCATGTTTTCATGAAAGAATGAGTATCCTTGAATCATTGCAGTGTTTTGTATTTTAATGCTTTACAGTCCACACAGAGACAGAGACAGGAACATGAGCTGAGAGACTTTACGTGAACCTCGGTATGTGTGGAACAGGACGAGAATACATTTAGTGAGCACAGCTTAAAAAATTACAGTAGATGGAGCTCTTTACAACTCTCCTACAATGCACCGCAGGCTCAGCTGCCTGTCAGACTCCCTTTTCCGGGTTTGCCCGATCTTCCTTTCCCTCCACGTGACGCGATACCTCTTGCTGCAGGACTGTCAACAGAGCAAATCATTATGAACGGAGACGATGAGGAGTTCCGAACCTTCGTGAATATGCACGCCGGGGCCCTGCGGTCCTCAGGAGTCCCACAGGTCTATTGGAGGAGCCTGCATCACAAAATCACCAACGAGGTCCGTTTACTCCCGACTAACATTCAACACGGGGCAGTGCACCGCGTACACGTTGACTGGGAGTAGGAAATGTTCAGTAGACATGGTACCGGGCTACTAAAAACGCTTTCCACACGAACCGCGAATCAGAGGCTGAAATGAAATATGATTAAAATACGTTTTATTGTATGGAGTGAAGAGCAGAACACAAAACGTGTACATTGTGTAAAAGTGGCTTAATCAGTGGCGTGTACGAACTGGCAACTAAGGCCAGTGGCGGCTGGTAACAGTGTTGCCAGATCCAAATTGTAAAGTATCGTACCAGCAGCTTAAAATTATCGTATTTTGAGAGAATTTATCGTACACGTCCCCGAAGGGCAGCCCTTCCGGGGGGTGCGGGTTGGTGCGTTGATTGGCTGTTTAGACAAGCGAGTGGTAAACAGCCTTGTTAGCACAAGCTAAGTGTGTATGCGTAGGATGAAAACCAAAACAGATCTGTACCTTGTACCTGTACCTCGTATAGAGGGTCAACTTATCGTACAAATACGATAATTATCGTACGTCTGGCAACACTTGCATGAAACCTCATGAAGCAAATTGTTTCATGCAAGTGTTGCATGAAACATACGTATATATATTAAAATAAATATATACACACACACATACATACATTATGAACTCATTACCGTAGTATCTTTATTTATTTGGCAGGGTGGTAGGGGGAAAAATAGGGGTAACGGTTAATAGGGGAGACGGTTGTCATTGTTCTGTGTTGTGTGACTTAGTTTGTCACAAACAGTTTGTGACTGCTGATGGTATTAGAGACAGTGCTTTTATTTGTACTTAAAGAAATATCTTTTATGGTGCTGGGTTTTAAGTGTTCTATCAGAGGAGCTCCATTTCGCTGCCCCTTATATTTCGAATCACACACCAAACCTGCGAACAGTTTTCTGAATCGGTCACGTGGTACGGCTGGTTCGACGCTTCACACGTCACCACATTCGTCATCGATACAAGCCTGAATTTGCGGGTCTGGAGTTGTGACATCAGTCTTGTGGGTGGTCTTTGGGCAAAAAATATTGCGCATCAAGGTTCTCCTATTCTTTGTATTGTATGAGGGGGGTTCCAGTGAGCATGGACCAGTTATAGAGTAGGGTTTTTTTTTATTAAAATTTTTTTATTTCAGATATGCAAACAGAATAAACAACAATACGGCTACAATAACCTTATATCAGAACAGGTGCAGTAGAAAGAAAAAATAATAACGATAAAATAACAAATAACAAATAACATATCTATTAAAATAAATATATAGGTATACAATTAAAATAAAGGGGCAATTTAGGGTTTATTGTCTAATTTTTTATCTTTAATTGTATGTAAAAGTTTCACAGCATTTTTATTAGACATAATCTTATGGGCTTTAAAGTAAGAAAGGAAATAATTATAAAATCCATTAAAAGTTGGTTTCACCTTCATTTGTTTAGAGGATAATGAGAACATTCACCAAAAAGTCATCTTTGCCATTGTCCATAATGAGTCCATAAACAATGTCCTTATGAGTGAAGTCTTGTAAATGAAGAACCAGATACAGCCAGTCATGTACATCAGACAAGAACGCTTCAACATACACACATTGAAAAAATAAATGAACAGAGGTTTCACTTTGTCCACAACATACACAGTCATTAACATCAATTCCACATCCTTTTTGTAAGAGGTCACTTAATGGGTACACTCCATTTAAGACTTTAAAGTGCATTCTTTGGCGTTGGGGTTTACAGGGAATTTTAAGTATTTTGTCCATAAAGTCTGAAATAAATTGACAGAGAATTCCTTTAAGACATTTTAGGATACAGAATCAAATTGAACATATTTCTAATTATTTTATTAGAAATTTCAAGTCAGATCCTCCAGCTAAGAGTTGCAGACAATTGGGCAGTAAATGTGTCGGATTAGCCAATACAACTTTGATTAAACAAAAAATAGCTTTTGGAATTGCTTGAGTTTTACATTTAAAAGATTTAAGTATGCAAAAAGAGCCAAATTTAAGGCAGAATTCCTCATAGGACATAATATGACCACTGGACTCAACTAAATGTAACACTGACCAAATGCCTTTTCCCATCCAGTCCTTGTTATACAGTGACTTTCTTGTGACTGTAATGTATCTGTTGTTCCATATCGGAGTGTTACGGGGTGTAAAGTTATGATTTTACAGGAGTTTCCAATATAAAAAGACATGTTGAAAAAGGGATAACTTAATGGGGAGATTTGTAATACTAAAATCACATCTAAGAACAAATTCAACACCTCCTAACTTTCCAAAGAAAATTCTGGGAATATGGTACCAGAAGTTATTATTGCTCAAAAAAGATTTAAGCAAATTAATTTTAAGCATACAATTTAAACAATCAAAATCAATGGCTTGTAGACCTCCATCTCTAACATCTTTTATTAGATCACCTTTTTTGATGTAATGGGATCCTTTTCTTCCAGATATAATCAAAGTTAATTTGGTTAATTTTTTTAATAGCTCTATTTAAAATAACCATGGGTTAATTCGCCTAGAAATAGTGATAAAATTGTGTCTTAACAACCACAAGTGCTTTGACATTTTTCTATTACTGTCCATACATTTTTGTTTTCACGATCAGTTAAATCATTTGAGATATGTATACCCAAATACCTAACAGAGGATTTAATAGGACATTGTATGCTTCAGTCAACTGACATGGATGTATCGACATCAGCTCACATTTATTCAAATTTAAACGCAGGCCAGAAGCATTAGAGAAAATACCCATCAGTATCCACCAGTAAAATCTTAGGTAATTCAGAAAGGCACTTCATAAAAATGGTTGTGTCATCAGCTAACTGGCTTATGATTATTGGACATCCAAGAACATTCAGGGGTTCAATATCTGAGTTTTTGATTGAAATAGAAAGCATCTCAGCAGCTATGATAAAAAGAAATGGAGAGATAGGGCAGCCCTGTTGAACCCTGCGTCCGATTGTTAAGCGAGGTGAAGTACCACCTGCCAAAGAGACACAACTATTATTATTATGATAAAGAGATTCTATGATGTCCCTAAACGTATCACCAAAACCTAAAAGACTCAAACACTGAAAAATAAAACGATAGTCGAAAGCCTTGTAGAAATCAAGAAACAGCATAAAACCATCATCCTCACCAAATGCCTATAATCTAACAGATCAAGAACTAAACGAATATTGTTGTGTATAGATCTGCCCTTCATGAATTCAGACTGGTTTTCACTTATTACTTATTAATTATTGTTTAATCTGTTAGCATATCCCAGAGTTATAATTTTATAGTCTGTATTTAGTAGAGTGATAGGCCTTAAATTGTCCAAAATTCTTGGATCTTTGCCAGGCTTTGGAATTAAGGTTATTATACCTTGCTTCATAGTCATAGGAAATGACAAATTATCTACTGCCTCTTTAAACATAAGAAGAAAAGGGTCTTTCAATATTTCCCAAAAATGTTTATAAAAATTGGAAGTAAGACCATCACTTCCAGGAGATTTATTGAAAGACAGGCCCTCTACTGCTTTAGTCGCTTCTTCAGGAGTAATATCAGCATCACAAGATTCTGCAAACTCCTCATCTATACAAGGTATAAGATGTCTAATACTGCCAAACAATAAGTCAGCACTGTCACTAGACAAAGAAGATGAATATAAGGAGGCATAGAACGAAACGACGACCTTGGTGATCAAGGCCGGGTCAGAAATAACATGACCATCAATATTTAGGGTTTTAAGTGAACTCTTTTCCTGCTTCTTCTTTCTAAACGACAAAAATAAGATGTACCTCTTTCTCCTTCTTCCATCCATTTCACTCTAGACCTTATGTAGGCACCCTCAGCTTTTCTCAGATATATCTCATTCAAGTTGTTGGATAAAGTGTTGTCTATCACTATCAGAAAGGGATGTCTTATTACAATACATATTTATTTCTTTAGCAATATTAACCTGCACTTTCTTATTATTTCTGTTGAGAAGTTTCCCATAACCAATGCAGTAATTACGGATTTAAAATTTTAAATATTCCCATTTTGAGATATAAGATTTTAGTGCTTCATCTGACATCACATCATCGATGATGGTTTTAGCACCCTCATTAAATGACTGATATTTTATGAAGCTACAGTTAAATTTCCAGAACCCCTTATTATTGTAAGTAACATCAGAGGGTTTAAAACTCAACTTAATAACGGAGTGATCTGTATAAGGGGCTGCTGAGATACAGCATGCTGAAATAAAATCAATCACAGATGATGACACTAACCAAAATTGAGTCTTGATTTTGCAGAGTTATTAGGTTTGAACCAAGAGTATTGCTTCATATCTGGAAATTTAAGCCTTCAAGGGTCTATTAAATTATAAGAGCTACATAATCTAATACATTCAATAGAATAGGGTTATAAGAACTGTGTTGGAATTTGGGTGGAAATCTATCTAGCAATTTGTCATAAACCATATTGAATTCCCCCCACATCCCCCAGAATAATAGAAGCAGTCTTATAGCGTAGGTCTAATGTAAAGATTTTTGCGCCCCAAAGGAACAAGAAATACAGCACACGACCGTACAGCCCTGTTAATTGAGTAAGAGAACATTTTTAAACTACACTTGAATACAGATTATACACTGTACTCAGTGTGTATAATATATGGATAATTTATTTGATTTTTTATGTTTTTTAAAATTATTTTATGTGATATATATCATTTTCTTCTTCATGTGAGACAGGTTGTGCGGCACTGATTAAAGCTTTAATTTACAAACTCTTTAACAAAGTTTGTAGAAAACAAACTCTTTAACAGAGTTTGTAAATGGAACAGTAGATTCTGCTAATTGTCTTTATGTGTCCTGTAGATTTATGATGCTGGAGAAGTTTTCGGAATCATGCAGATGCAACAAGAAGAGAGAAGAGAAGAGAACGAGGCGAAGAAGAACAACGACAATCCTGGTTTAACTATCCAATGTAAAGTGGTTGTGACCCGGGACATTGGACTGCAAGCCTCGGACCCGACCAGGTGAGGGCGCTAGTGTCCCAGTAAAAATCCACTTTTATTTTCTTTTTAGAAGTAGCTTATTATATGGAAGCTCAAAGTTCAACATGAACAATGTATTTTTTAAAAATCCTTGTAACTTTGATAATCATACAGTATAAGTAATTGTGTAAAATATTTAACAAATAAGCAAATTGTGTACTGCTACTGGAAAGTAACTTATTAGTATAGTAAGAATGTTTAACTTAAGTACTGTACTTAATTACATAATGCTTAACTTGAGTATTTACCCATACTCTACTACTTGATACTTTGACTTTGCTGCGCCGTGGAGTTAAATATCACAGCTTTACTCCTCTGTATTTATTTTATGATTAGCTCTCAGCTCCATTTTTTCCAGCTTTGGATTAAAGAAATGAAAGAGGCCTTAATTCCTACAAAAGGTTAGTGTGTTAAGATCGACTGGTCGAGTCATTCATCAAAACAATACATTGGACCACTGTTACACCTTATTAAAGGAGGCATATCGCTCTGTCTCTCACACAGCTCTGGGACACTCGGATCACTGTGTGATCTATCTGATCCCAACCTACAGGCAGAAACCTAAATGTTCAAAACCTGTATTTAAACCTGTGAAAAGATGGACCAACAAGGCAAAGCAAAAGCTGCAATCACCCTTACCTGCCCCTCCCCCTTCCCCAGATACCCCAACTTCCCTCAGGAGGACGAGGTGAGACGTCTCTTCCACAAACCGAAAACAAGGAAGTCCACACACAGGCCCAGACGGAGTGAGCCCCTTGTGCCTAAAAGCCTGTGCTGACAAACTGGCCCCATATTTTCAACAGATCCCTACAGTTGTGTCCCCTTCCCTTCAAACATTTCATTCAAACCCCAGCCCATAAGAGATCCACAATAACAGGACTAAATGACTACAGGCCGATTGCTCTGATGTCTGTGGTCATGAAATCCTTTGAACAACTCCTGTTTGCTCACCTTAAAAAGATCACAGGCCCTCTGAAGTACCCCCTGCAGTTCGCCTACAGGGCAAACAGGTCTGTTAACGATGCGGTCAATATAGGATTACATTACATCCTGGAACACCTTGACTGTCCAGGTACATATGCCAGAGTTCTGTTTGTGGACTTCTCATCTGCTTTCTTTTTTTGTATTTTTATTTTTTTTTATTTATTTATTTTTCTCCCGGCTTGTCAGCAACACAGATGACACATGACAGTGTAGCTGTGCTATCATCATTCATAGCCATTTTTTATTATTATTATTATTTTTTTTTTTATATATGCAAAACTGACAAGACCGGGTGACAGGAAAGCTAAAAAGTAAAAAGAGAGAAAAAAAGTTGGAGAGAAAGGAGTGAGGAAGAGATATTAGAAAAACGGGGAAAAAGGATAGAGGAGGAGAGGGAAGAAAACAAACAAGCAAACAAACAAACAAACGAACAAACAGAAAGAAAGAAAATCTGCTTCCATACCTGCTGACAAAGAAAAAAAACAACAGCAACAACCATAACCTGGATGAGTCACAGCAAATAATAAATATTAAACAGAGCACATAACTATACAAAATATATTCCTATGCAACAGCGGGTTCCGATAGTGTTAGTACCTGTTTGTACACCTGAGTGAATGCTTGTGTGTACACCTGTGTGCAAACCTGTGTGTGAGCGCGTTTGTGTTCGTAAGGTTTCTCCATGCAAATGTTCAATAGAGTGTGTGGGGAAACACCATCCCGCCCCCCCCGGCCATGAAGCAGACACGGGGGGGGGACCCGGTCCCAGACATCCAAAAGCCCCAGAGTGAACACCGCAGGGGTAGCTGCGGCCCCAACCCAGAAATGGGCAACAGGAAGCCCAGGAGGGGGTCATCCAGCAGCCCCAGGGCAGACTGGTCCCTGGCCCTAGAGCTTCAGGGGCCCCCCACCGCCCAACCAGGGTCCGGCAGAGCCAGGGGGCCAGGCACCGCCCAGCAACCGCAGAGAGTGAGCCAGTACTCACCAGGGCATCCGGTCCGGGACAACGACAAACCCCCGACGCACAGGCAGCTGGGCCTCCCCTACCGGTGGTACTGAGGCAGGAGGGGGCTGTTGAGTGAGGTGGAGTCCAAGACCTGACCTGACACATTGACACAGACAGACTAGCGCACACATATACAAACCACCCTCACACATATATAAACAAATATTACACACAGAGAACGCGGTACACACACTCACACTCCGCATATATACTCTATGCTAGGCAGGGGGACCACCCCGTTCCCCGAAGTGGCAGAGGGGGCCACTAGCCCAGACCCTGACGGGACAGCCAGCTCTTACTTTCAGCCCCCAGCCCCAGATGGCAAACAGAGAACCGTCATGTGAAAAAAGACTAATTTTTCCCACTCAAATGTGGTGTTGGTGTGTGTTGTTCTAAAGTGCTTTAAAACAGGGGAAGGGCACAATGCTGATCACCCTCTGCCAACTAACAGCTGGTGTCAGCTTGGCCCCTCCCTAGAACCCTCTATGTCTATGTGCGACTTAAAATTGGGGAGTGGGCACCAGCACCAGAGGTACGTCCGAGTGAACAGACCTCCCCCCAAATGCCTTTCGGTGTGTCCACCCCAAAGACCCTATATGTCTGTATCATGAGAGTGTAAGTAATGAGAGTGTCTAAGGTGTGAGATATGAGATGCAGGTGGCCACCAGGAGACAGAGGAAGATTGCCTCCCCTGCATCCTAGTGATGCACCTGCATCTTAAAACCCTATCTGTGTGTTGTGTATTGATGGAGCGGGAGAAGTGAGGCATTGGGGATGGGGAGGAAAGGAAGAACTTGACATAACAAAATTACAGCTGTCGACTAGTCAAGTAACAGTTTATTCCATGTTTGATTCCTAATCAGCACAATCTGCGTGAGATGAGATGTTTTTGAGATATTGTGTTGAACAACGTCTCAACAATGAGACCTCCAAAATCGAATTGTTTCTTCTTGTGTCCAAATGGACGTTCGTACTTATGAAAAAAGGTGTTTGTAATCTCATTACTTTGTAATCCATGGTAACACTCGAGCTTCCATCTTACAGTATTTTCTTGGTGGACCATGCCTGGACATACCGTGTGCAACACGCACGGCAGCAGCTGGAACAGATCCCTGGGCTGCTGTTGAGAATGGCTGCCCTCATGGGAGTGGACTCCCACGGTGATGCCCCCGACCCAGACACAGTGGACGTAGTGATGGAGCGCATGTGGAAGTACAACCAAACTTATCAGCTGTCTCAGGGGGTACGTTAGAAAACAGAACCCTCCATCACAAGCGTATTTCAAAAACCAGGTCATAAAAAGAGTAAAGGCTTCACAAATCTGAAAGCAGGTTTAAAACAGCATTTAGGCTATAACTATGATGTTTAACACGTTTCACAACAATAGGTGGATCAGAAATTGAATAGTTGTGGACTGTGACTTCTTACATTTCTGTATCATATTTAAACTCCACGATTCAGATAAAGCCTCTAGAATTATCTGTGTATCTTGAGGTCAGTTAAACAGCTGCAGTCTCTGTGAGGGGTCGTGAGCTGGTCAGAGTGACAATAAAGCTCTGTGATTGGTCTGTTAATTATTTCCTTAAAAACAAAAACACAGAAGCAGTCTTTTTCACAGCAGTGTTTCTGTGTCCTGACCATTCTCTACCTGTATTGTTATGTGCAGTCAGCAGAAGACAAGGTCCCTGTGTGGTACATCATGGATGAGTTTGGCTCCCAGGTACAACACTCCGACCAGCCGAGCTGTGACATGTCTCCATTCTTCTACATACAGGGCCAACTAGCTTACAGCATACTTTGGCCTCTGCAGGACCTGGAGGAAGGAGGTGAAAGCACAGCCACACGAAACCCAGAGAAAGTTAGACATCTGTGAGACACACTGTTGCACCGAGTGAAGTTCATTTCCAGAAAAGTTTTTTCTTTAGCCTTTATCTGACAAGGAGTTTAATGCTGCGACACACTAAAAAAATGAGTGTGGGAGTGATCTATTGCTCTGTGAACTGTTTTGAAAAACCATAGTTAAAACAGTCCACCGCTGATTTTCTTTTCAGGAGGAACTCCCCGACATGAATCTGGGGATAGAAAGTGCTGAGACATTTCCTCTCACAGCTTATTATTCCTTCCCCAGACGAAGTAACCCGTGATTATACATATGGAGAGACAAACCCCCTTGTCAGGCAATGCCGTCTGTTACCATGGATACCTGTAGATCTAGAAGGAGTCAGCAGTGCCACCACTGAGCCCCTGGATTCATACTATGAGGTGAGAACTGTCAGTTCAGTCTGAACTGGGCAAAAACAACTGGTTTGGGAAATTAAGTACGTTACTTTTAAATCCGTCTCTGCCTTCATCATCTATCTTCTGAATCTGTTAGCAGACAAACTAGATTTTTGAGGGGGTCTGTTGCACCCTTAGCCACCCCTCTAACACCAAACCCTGGGTATCAAGAGCTTTGCCGTGTTCTTCCTTAGGAAATCCTCTTCACAATATAATTACATTTTGCTGGTAAATGAAAGAAGTCAGTGTTTTTTTGTATATGTAAATCTATGCAGAGACGTGGCCAAAATTGCAAATGTCATTTAGGTTTCAGGTTCTTCACTGAAGAACATTTTGGTGGGATATGTACATGCAGAGGCTATTTGAATGAAACTGTTAACTCTTCATTGTACTTTCCAGACCATTTTGCGAGAGAACAAGGAGCAGCTTCCTGTGGAAATTCAGCCGTATGTTGTGCCTGAAGAAAAAGTCCTCAGGTTAGTTTTTCCTCTTAGCAGTGATATAAAGAAATACAGTGGCCTGGTGTTTTTCTTGTATACTTGAAAGAGTGTGACATATAACTTTTTAATCATGCAACATGAAGAAAAAAAGAAACATTTGCATGTTTGGTTCTGTTTTTTTTATTCTTAAGACAGATAGAGAAACGCACCATTTTGTCTATAACCTTTAATTTACATAATGAATACTCAACAATTATTAAAGATTATTACAGCCTCAAATCTAGTCTGCTCTTCTTGTGCCTAAACCAAGTACTGTCAGAGGTGCCAGAAGAATACAAAGTCTGTACTCAAGTAAAAGATACCACTTAACAAGTACTACCACAAGTACCATTACAGTTCTCCAGAATTTACTTCAAAGTATAAAAGTGCAGGTGCTCCACTAATAAGAAAGTTTTGTAATTAGTGGGGGAGCATGGAATGCTATCCCACACTATTGATATCCTCTTTTTCTCTTTATTGGTGCCTGCCATGCAATGCATTGCCTTCTATTCATTTTCAATGGAGGCACATATTGTTATCCACCTCTAAACGGGTCTCTTTATTTATTTATTTATATCTTTTTCTTCCGTCAACCGGAATGCGGCTTGAACGGGAGAGAGAACCCACACAAAATATACATCAAATCGACCGGGTCGGTCCTGGCATGTGTGCTATTACTTTTCTTGTAAAAATATTAAATACTTTTTAAATAATTTAAGTTTTTCCAATTTTTCGGCA
>JAUYWH010000015.1:1322923-1340405 GCA_034779795.1 Ctenopoma multispine | reverse complement strand
GAAATTCAACATGAACACAATATAAAACAATATCAACTCTAAATATGAACTATAATAAAAATGTACAAAACATTTTTTGAGCCCTAACTTGAGGTTTGTGCGTATAGCTGTCCTATATATATATATATACATACGTGTATATATATGTACGTGTATATACATATATGTGTGTGTATGTATGTATGAGCCGCAAAACCAGTTGATCTTTAAAATGGAGAAAACGCCGCATATGAAGTTTCATTACACTAACAGGATATTGTAGACAAAAATACGTCTGTAAACAAATGATTGATCTTTTCAGTATCAACGTAATTGCGACTTGTCATTTACGCTGATTGTGAACATATGATCATTATGTAATCTAGTCGAAAACACGTTCTGTAAGAAAACAAATTTTTGAATGCAGTTTAATTGTATATGAACGTAATTTTTAAGAGAATGCGGACAGCAGAGTTTACATATCTGCATCATAGTGTCAATATCACTCACATCTTTTGGTTCATCGTTGATTTGATGTGGCTCCGGAGCCGCGGGTTGCAGCTATTTACCAACACAAACTTTCTTTTAATTACAGCAGTCAAATTAACATTTGCTTTGGCAGACAATCGAGGTTAGGGGTGGGGCGATGGTTGACCTTCGTCAACCCATTCACTGGATTAGCCCCTGTTCTGTTTCTCCAGCGTTGACACGCATGTTTAACATCAGTAATTGTGTATTTTAAATATGTAGACATTGCTGACAGTGTAGAAGAGTTCACAAAATAATTCACTGTCACACTCTAACTGATCCAGATTCAGTGTCGGGGACAGTCGCTAATCATGAATAATTAATAAAGTTAGCTCTGTGGACACCTGCAGTAATGCGCACAGACGTTCTCACTGTGGAAATGTTTATATGAATCCTTTTACACAATGTCTCCAAATGCACAAGAAATAATTTTATTTAAATTTAATTTGTTATTTAATGCAGGGCGACCCCCTTGTATAATAGTAGGGGAAACAATGGGAAGAGGTTAGCAAACAAAAAATGGGATAGTCAGGGAGATGAAGAAAGTAGATGAGTATTGGGAGGCTAGGCGTAGAGTAAAGAGAGGGTGGCAAGGGCTTTCACTGAGATGTATGTGAGGCTTGACTATAAGGAAGCAGAAAAGGACTTGTATCAATTGGCTAGGCAGAGCTGGAAAGGATATACAGCAGGTTAGGGTGATTAAGGACAGAAGTGAAAATGTGCTAACAAGTCAAGAGGTTGTATTAAGAAGATGGACGTACGTTGAGGATCTGGTAAATGTAGAAAATGAGAGAGCGAGAGAAGGATGGATGAGGCAGAGTAGGTGAATCAGGAAGTGCAGAGGAGTTATAAGGAGGAATCGAGGGCAGCTATGAAGTGGAAGGTAATTGTTCAAGATGTCATGCCTGTGGAGGTATGCAGCAGTATGGCTTCATGCCAAGAAAGGAGGTACCAGGAAAGGGACTGTGGTACTATATGAGGAAGTCAGGAGTGGCAGATAGGTATGTGAGGGTGGTGCAGGACATATGTATGAGGTAGGTGCAGATGGGTTTGAGGTTTGGGTAGGATTTCATCAGGGATTAGCTATGAGACCCTTCTTGTTTGCAGTGGTAATGGATATGTTCACAGGTGTGATCAGCAGAGGTCTCCATGGTCTGTTTGCAGACAACATTGTCATCTATAGTGAGAGTAGTTAGCAGGTAGAAAAGAGTGGAGAGGTGGAGAAAGTCAGTAGAAGCAAGACAGAATATGTGAGAGAATGAGAGGGAGACGGGTGGAAAGGTGAACATGTAAGGAGAGTAGAAATAGTGAAGGCAGATGAGTTTAAATACCCTGGGTGAATGATACAAAGCAACAGACAAGACAGGTGAACTAGTAGTGTGAACAACAAGCAGGTGTACATTTGTGACCCACATGGGCAAATATGGCAAATATTTTTGTTCTTCAGAGACAGTAGAGGGTGTGTTTTGAAAGCTCCAAAACTAAATGAAAACAAAGGTTTGAAACAAACTGTGGCTTAAAAATCAAGGTCTGAACTGTGGATTTGGAGAGTTGTTTATGTAGTTCCAGAAAGTTCCTGTAGTAGAAGAGGTCTACATAAATGCAAATCCAGCCAACAACTAATTTTGTTTTTTTGTTTTGTAGAACTGAGAAATGTTCAGTTGAATGCAGGACTTGAAAGATTTCATGCAATCTGGATGTCAACATAGCCAAGGAGTTCCAACACCAGAGTCACCTCAGGACAACATTCCAGCACTTGTACCGGTGGTTCACTTAGCAAATGGAATGCAAACCAACATGGTAGCCAACCAGTACCCTGGGGAACTCAGAGTGACGTGTCTTCCAGGTCAGAGGCAACAAGGATATGCACAAACACAGCAGAAGTTTCACAGACTTCATCACTGTCAGAATTCCTCAGAAATCCCCCAAAGTTCAAATCATCTCTTCTTTTCAGCTCGTACGGGTTCCATAGCACTTGAGGAAAACAGACCTCGACAGGATGAGCATTCTTCTTCTGTGACCAAAAAGAAGATATCCCACCCACTCCTTGATACAACACTGAAACAAAATTCTATGTCTTTCAATAAAATACAATGCTTAATTAATGCCCCATCCTCTCAAACAGTGGAAACTAATACCAATATAGACCCTAATAGTTCTAATTTTCCAGATGAAAAGCACGAGACTCTGCAAGTGAAACATTCACTGGCTGCTCCAAGCTGTGAAAACCCAAGAAAAAAAAAACTAGATCATTCTCAAGGAACTAATTATACCTGCGACCAGCTGCAGATCTCTTTTCCCTCTCTCAGTGGCCAGCCATCCAAAGTACCACCTACAGATGACCAAATATGGGAATTTATTGAAAAAAGAATTGCACCCTATAGAGCTGCTTCAACCCAGCAAAGCAGAAAACATGTGGCCACGTTCTCCAATATGAAGTCTAATAATTGCACTGAACAGAAGTACACCACTCTTCAGTCTGACTGCAACATGCCGGAGACAAACAGTGTTGATCTCCCCACTACCTCTGTCTCTCATGAAGATGTCCAGAGACAACTTCTCAACTTTTCTCTGACTAAGCAGTACATTGCTGCAGGAAGCCAAGTACTTAAAGAGAACAGTTCAAAGAGCCACAAAGAAAGTACTGCATTAACTCTGAAGTCTAAAGAAGCGGGTGATTGCACTACAGTTGCATCAAAGAAGCATTCATCAGGTACCCTAACCCTTGCTGTAGAACACTCACAAAATGCTTCTAAAAATGAACCTGTTAAGAAGAATGCATCAATAGATTATATGTCAGTAAAAAAACACTTGGATGTAGCAAGTGTAAATTCTGATGGGAAACTTTATTTAGACGACTGTGGTGATATAACATTTGTTGGTAGCAGTGATGAAAAATTTTATAGTACGGTTGATAATTACATAGAGAATGGCATGGCCCCTCTTCATTATTCATTAACTGCACTAAAGGAGTTGATATCTAGTTTGGAGAATGTAGAGATCATTGCAAAGGTGGACAACTTTTCTGATGTCATACTGCAAAAGTATTGGAAAGGAGACGTAGATAATGTTCATCTCTTTACATCCACAGAATATCCACAAATTATGATGAACATTGCTGCCACATGCACAAAGAATGAAGATGAGAGTCCAGTGGTTCTGACAGCAGTGTCGGGAATGATCTTCGATGAGCCGACTATGAAGCCCAGCTGCAGCTCACGGTCTCCTTGGTTGAATATGAACATGAATTTGGATGACATCGACGAAGAGCCTGGTCTTTCTTGGGCTTCCAAGTCCACAACCAATCAGGAAAAAGGAGGAACAGACCCAAAAGCAGTGGAAACAGTGAGATTGCACAGTGACCTTCACTGTGCAATCTCTGTGAGTGAGATCTCAGAGGAATTGAGTGAGAAAAACACTGAAGATCCACAATGTTTTCAAATCACCTGCAAGGAAATAACTGAAAATTCGGGAAAAAAATCATCAATTCAGATTTTTAATGTTATGTCACTTGGTGCAAACCACAGATGTGAAGGTATGATGAGAGATGTACATACACAAAGTGAGTTCAGTGTAGAATTTTCTCACAATAAAGTCACCATGAACCACGAAGAACCATGCCCTGATAAGAAAACGCACTCTCTGGATTATTTAAAAGATCCACAATATGAAGACATTTCAGATGATGACAAGTCCCAGATGGTGACAAACCAGCCATGTCTCAAGGACATCCAGGACGAAGATATAAATAAAGAGGAAGATCTACAAAATGTGGCTGTGGATTCATCACTTACACAAGTATCTAAAAACAATAAGCGATCAACATTTGAACATGAAGGCCATGGACATATGCTGGATCAGGCTCAAATGAAAGTGATTTCAGATGAGCAGCTGGTTCCAGAGAAGCAGCTTTTACAAAAGACAGAAACGGTGGATACAGCGAAACATTTCTCTTCCATTGCTTTTACGGGTTTTGCAGAAAGTCATAATGGGTTTGAACATCTGTCAAATCTGAAATGTGACAGTAAGAAATATCTGGGTCCTTCCTCTGTTTTGAAAGATGAAACTGATCAGATGGAGGGTGAAGATGATGATGACTGGATGGTCATCCCAGTCATAGGAGATGTTGAATTTGAACCAGAAGAAACGGCTGAAGAGCAAGGGGATTTAAAATCAGTTGTGCTGCATCATGAAGAGACTGAAGTCATGGAAAGATGGGGTTTCAGAAGTCCCAAACAATGCAGGTTACATCAGACAACTCAAGATCCACTACCAGCTGCTACATCTTGCCAAATAGAGGTGTTTGACACATTGGACTGCTTTGTAAAAGCTAAAAGTGTACACTTTGGTTTCTGCAAGAGCGCAATTTTAAATAAACCGAACCCCAAGGGAGATCTACATACAGCTGAGAACAGGAGAGAGTCCTACTCTGAAACTGAAGACAGTTGTGATTACTCACCTGCATCAGAACACAACTATTTAACAGTGCCCAGGCAATTGTTGAAGGAAACCTTAGCACCTGCGTCCTCAGACACAGATGGTTCTTTGTCTGGAAAAGTGACTGAACACAAGGTTACAAATACACAAAAAGGTCAAACCAGGCACTTACATTTACACAAACTTAAAGAGCTGGTGAATGCCAGAGCTCGATCCAAGACTGGTCAGCCTGAGACCAACAGGCAAAAGGTTTCAGAAAATGATGAAGTAATCATCCTTGATTCAGACACTGACGATGAAATAGACGAGCAGGTTGATCATGCCATTAACAAACCAGATGATTTAACACAGCAAAGTATAATAATCCACGACTCTGACACAGAGGATGAAATTGACCAAAATTACAAAAAGGGAAACAAGCTTAATATGTCTTCATGGCCAGTGGATAGTGGCAACACCAGAAAAAGTGGACAGCCAACTGAAGCTAAAGGGCACATTCAACAAGAGACTGAGAGGTTCAACAAGAGAAAGGGGAGCAGGTCAACAACCTTGAAAAGGAATTCCTGTGATTCTGACAAAGTGCTTAAAAAAGACTACATATACAAAAAAAAGCCATCTGTGGAGAAAACTGTCTCATCAGGATCAGAAGACGGTAGCACTACCTCGTTTCCAGCACAAAACAGCCTTACAGCTGACACTGTGCAGTGTTCATATGGGACTTCTGGCAAAAAGCCTCAAAAAACTGCACTGTCATCTAAGGACTCAGCAGACAAACTTCCCCAGTCTGTGGGCAAGAACACAGGTTCTACTAATCAGGCTCCTAACCCTGTGATTCCTCGTCTCTTTGTTGAAAAGGCTTCTCAGTCCAACTGTTACTTAAAACTTTCAAAAAATCCCAGAGTTGTGGGTAAAGGTGATACTCAGGCTCCAAAGACCCCCACATCAACCAAATCACCATCTGAAAATGATAGACACTGTGCCACAAACAATAAGCATCAGACCAAAGCAAAAAAATCCAGACTAGCTTCTGGGAAGATTTCACTGTCTAGTCAAGAAAGCTCATCCACCTCCGCAAGCAATTCTGCTGAAATCAGACGAAGATCAGCATCTGAAAGTATGTCTCAGTCTGTAGGAACATCTGCTCTGACTAATCTTCCTAAAACTAAGCCAGGCCCATCGGTTCCTACGCATCCGTTTTCTTCAAGTAAACTGAAGCGTTCTCATTCCTACAGCAACCCCTCAACATTAGACCATTGTAACACACTGTCTGTACACACTGAAACTGATCTGTCATGCTCTACGACCACACAGTCATTCGCAAAGAAACGGGTGAGAAATGACGTCCCAACAAATATATACAGAAAACTTAACCATGGGAGGCATGATCTGTTGAGAAGCATCAGCTGTGATTTAAGAAGAGAAGCAAGGCCAAGACCTAGCCACAAAAGCAGGGCACCCAGAAAGAGGCACAGCTCCCAAAAATCTGAAACCCCCCTGATTAAGAAGCTAAAGCTTGAAGCTATACAGCGGACAAAGGACATAAATCGAACCACATCAAGCGAGCAAAGTGCGTTTTTCTTTCTTTTCTTTTTTTTCCCCCCAGGTTTTAAAATGTATTATTCAAAGTTCAATAAATTAACGTTGGTCAAATCAGAAGCAAGTTTTTATAAATCTAATGAACCCTAATTCTTACCGTAGGCAACGTTGTGGGCAAAGATTACAAGTGGGCAGAGAAGCAAAGGCCAACAAAAGGTGATACCTCACATGCTGACTAACACTTTGCTCTATGTGTAACCGTTCTTTTGCAGCCAGCTGGACTGTTGTCATTTCACCGGGTGTTGTGGCATTTAAGAAAATGTGTAATTGAATATAATTTCTTCTTTCCTCTTGTTCTCTGCTGTTTTCTACAGTAACTTCCAGCTGGGAGAGGAGCAGGTGTAGATCTCCTACAAGACCCCATCAGTGAGAGTGATGTGACAGTGTTTATATGTCAGGTTCCTTCCACAGTGACGGTTGTTTAGAGGTGGAACAGTAGTAACAGATCTGTATCTGTAATACATATACTGCATATACAGTAATATATATACACTTGTATTATAAAACTAAATACGCTGTATTTTAATTGTTCATGTATGTACAAATAAATATAAATGTTCTTTTTACCAGCTACCTCAGAATTTTAGTATTTAGTAAAATGTTTAATTTTTAAATGTGTTTTTGTATTTTTTTTTATTTATTATTTAATTAAATGTTAATGTCAAAATACATTAATCAGTGAAGGGGTCCAATGCCTGTTAGCTCTTGTACTTTCTTTTCACCATTAGAGGGAGACACAGACCACACTTACGGCTGAAGACTGAATGATACATACAAGGGTATGATTGGCATGTTAAGTTGGAGTCACTTTGCCACAGTATTTAATCAAACATTTGAGCAGATACATGCGTAAAATTTACCAAATACCATGGCAATCGCCCCTGAATAGGTGCCCTAAAGTGATTTTAATTTCTTTAATATGTAAATATAAGGAGGATTGCTACATCAGACTGATACTCTTGTAGCTTGGAGACTATGGTAAGTGGTTTTAATAGGTGTTCTGCATAGTGTTTTGAACTTTAACTTAAAATGTGTCAAATGACATTAATAAATATTCACATCAATTAAAGGGTTAATTTAAAGTATAAATGTCTGTGATTTAAACGCTTAAGAAGTCCCACTGTTAATGAAATGAAATCACCTGAGTGCAGTGAATGTGTTCAAGTATTGTCAGTGCTGACCTCCCTCTATAGTCCTCTTCCTGTAGTCACATGTGCCAGATTCTTTCCATTTTTTAATGATGAATTGAACTGTACTCCAGTAATTGGAACTTCCAAGTATATTAATCCTACAATCCTTGCAATGTATCGAAGACGTAATTAGAGTATTTTATTGTACATGTTTGTCAAAAAGTCAAGTTAAAATGTCTGTAATTCAGTTACAAGGCACTGGATATTTGCATCATTAATAAAAAAGAAAAATAGTTAATAGTAATATATTTAATCAGTCTGTATTTATGTATGCTTTCAGTTCTAATAGAAACCTTTGAGGTCTTGTTTCTTCAAGATCTTGCAGTGGTTCATGCAGATTACAACATTCAGGACAAATGGTCTTCCTCACTGCTATAGCTCAGCCATATAGAATATCAGGTGTGAACATTTCTCTTGAGCTCATGTATAGGGTTAGTGTTAGCAATGTTTTTTTTTTTTTACAGCAAATCAACATGTTTTTAATGAATCAACAAAGCCAACTCATTGCTCCAATTTTATTTTATATACAAGGCTCCAGGTCTCCTCACTAATGAACCCAGTGTGCTTTTGTGCGATTAACCAATAGGTTCATGTGTTTCTTCACTAGATTTGATTTCATCCCAGTATAAATAAAAGCAACTTATTCCAAAAGGTTTTCTTACAGAGAATATCACTTTATTTAGCTTAACTTTCCTATTACCTTTTACATAGTATAATGATGGTATCTTAGAGAAATACATAATAAATAAATAAACAAAAAATCTTTATTTAGAAAGTTTTATTTCCTCCAGAAGGAAGAAAAAAGCTAAATTCAACTATGATTTAAGCAGCGCATCTCATAATGTTACGTGTCATCTGTGAAAAATTTGCAAAACTGTCCGTGGGCACTCGACTTCAGCTGACTGTCAGTTTGTGGTATTAGTGATGTTACCTCTGATGCCGAGGCTCCGAAGCGTGGTTCAAACTCGACAGGGCAAAAACCACGTGACTGATGACGTTCGAACCAGTTCACTGCTTCATTTAGTCTGAATCAGCTGACTGGTTTGGTTTGACAGGCAGGGCTTTGAAACTCTGGCGCGAAACAAATGTATTTAAGATGGATGAAACAGCGTTGTGCGCCTTACCTCCTTTTAATTCACCCAATATACTCCAAGCACAAGTAATATATATTATATTATTTTTCATTGTATTATATTATGATAACATTAATTACATTCATGGCCTAAACTCTAAATATTTGCTCTGTCCAGTGTTTAATTTGGGATCAATAATTATAAATTCATTTCAAATTCTTACGACTATAATCATTACTCAGGTAGTCAACATTTCATTAGAAATACTTTATAAGGCAAAAAGGGGAAACAACTGACACATATAAAATTAAGTTAGACTTCAGCTTTATACAAGTCATTGTCACGATAAAACAAAACTCAAAGTGCACACGCAATGTGCGTCAGTGTAAACTTTGTAAGGCTGCACAACAACCACTGTGCCAGCAGATGTCGCCCAAGTCCTTAATGAATGAATCTTCAAGTAGTGAACCAATTTTCAATACAGTGGTTCAAAGCTTCATAAGGCTTCGTTTGGCCATCACTATGTGGTATCATATCTCATCGGTTAAAAACACTAATTAAACTTGTTTATGACAAAGTAAAGACTGTAAAATGATTGTATTCTTCTGCAGAGTCCCTAGGCGTAGCTACGTGGATGGTGTGGAGTGGAACTGTAGCGTATAAATGTATGGTCGTTTATGGATACAGTCAGTCGGTCTTTAGTTAGGACTGACAGATAGGCTATGTAAATTTATGTTAGCAGGCGAAAGAAACAGCGTGTAGCTCTGTATGGCATTTGAATATCCCGCCCTACAAGGCGCCTCCATAGCTCCACAGAGGTGGAGATTCACGGCGCTCTGTCCTCTACAGCGCTCAGTCGTGTGTCGGGAATCAGTGGAGCTGCTTTGTTAAAACAAACTTCACTATTTTCCGAATTTTCATTTCAATTTCCCTTACAGATAGGAACCGACGCGTTCGCGTCGAGCTTTTTTTTAATCCAGTTTTACCTTTGTCTCTGGAGATGTTTCGCGTGGAGCAACATTGAGCGGGAGCGGACGTGCGCTGAACACCGAAGCCGGGATGAGTGGCAGCTCCGCGCTGTCCGGCTCGGCAGCTTGCCGCTTCGCCCACTACTTTGTTATTTGTGGGATAGACACGGAAACTGGACTGGAGCCGGACGAGTTAGCAGGTATGACGTTTCACTTCTGTGGCAGTTCGTTGGTTATGAAAATTGACACGTTAATACGTATAAAAAAGAGCCACAACAACTCCTCCAGGCGTTAGCCCCCTTCAGCATGCTAATACAGCACATCGGTGATTACAGACCACTAGCTACACACACTGTTCGTAACCGTAAGTATCACATACATGGTCTTATTTGAGCTGTGGAGTCTGAGCAGCACCTCTGTCCAGTCATTTCAGCTTAATGAGCTTCTTGTGTGTTTCCCATTTTAAGCCAACCATTTAAGATCACCTCTAACATGAACAACAGACACATGGCAGAAAAGGTTTTAGTCAAACCATAGTGTCTCTGTGCTTTTGGTGTGCAGTGTTTAGGTATTGTTTGGTGAGTCTTGCTGGTGATGCCACCTTCATATCACACACGGCGAAGCAGGGAACAATTTTAGGCCGTTGCCTCTCTGCTCACTACTCTTACTACTGCAGTGTTGATTTGCTTTTTTTTTTATAACTTTACCTTCTGGTTGTGGTTCTTACAGCTCAGATGGAGGTTGCAAGCTGAGTTTCAAAGAGATTACATCACAGTCAACTTGAAGTCTCTAGGCCAAAGTTCAGAATATTAAAGTGCGCATGTTGAAAGTGAGCTGGGATTGCACTTTTTGTTGGTCTGATGAGGCAGATATAAAATGAACAACAGTTATTTAAGTGACACATTTGCCATAGTTTGTCTGTGTGTTTGTGTTGCTTTCAGGCTGTGACACGTCTTGGAGGTGACACTGTTAAGCTTCCAGCATTCTGAGTCCATATGCCTTGCTGTCTGCTGTGCTAACACTGTGATGTACTGTGTGTGTTTGTGTGTGTGTATGTGTGTTTGAGGGCTAAATTAATAGTTGGCAGTACAGTTAAATAGGTCTGCAACTATTGAAGGTTTGACTATAGATTATCTGCCAGTTATATTATTGATTAATCGTTTTGTCTGCAAATTGTAAACAAAAGGTGACGAGTTTGAATCTTTAAATATCTCGTTTTGTCCAATCAGCAGTCGAAGCCCCAAAAATATTCCTATTGCTGCAGTGGAAGCCTGATAAAATCAGTAAACCAGAAACTATTCTGCATGTATGATTCTGATCGTGTGTGTGTGTAGTAGAAGAACATCAGATTCTTACATTGTGCTTTTTGTTCTCTAACCTAACCTGACACAAGCATAAATTAAGCTCTGGGGCATTATGTCCCCCAGTCTGCCCAACCCGGTGTCTTTATGGAAATCGTTTATAATCCTCATCAGGCCTGTTGCTGTTCTCCCCAATGAAGTATCATTGGGGAGCCGAAAAGTAATCTTTTTTGCAACACCAAAGCTGCCACGATTGATGTCAATATGTTGCCTTCGGTGCTCCATAAAGCTCCCTTTCTTTTGTTAAGCAAGCACAGCACCTCTGAGCCTCCCCCTCCCCAATCATCTTGCACCCGGAGTTGGTGGCAACCATAATTGCAGCAACCCACATTATCACTGTACTGTGCTTTACTTATTTTAAGCAGTGATTCCCCTCCTCCCTGCTCTTTGTGTGGCAGCATGGCCTTTTTTCCCTTAGCCCATTGTTCTACTCAGAGGGCCATGCTTCCTCTGGACCTGCCTTGGGTTTCATCTTGCTTTTCAGTGTCTTCTCAGTCTTTCCATCTGCTCTCTACAGAATTATACAGTTTTTAACTCTTTTATTTCAACTCATGTCTTGTTTTAGATCCTTTAGCTCTTGGTCAGACACCCACCCTGTACAATGCCTGTGAGCCTCAGTGGTACAACTACACACTGGCCTGCGTACAAAGCCAAAAATAACCCTCTGCGTTCTAACGCCAGATGCATTTGTTGTCTGCAGCATTGTGGAGCTGAAATGTAATAGGAGTGAAGAGCTAATCTGGGGTGGGAGATGTTTGGCATGCCACTTTTTAAACTAGGGTATGAGCTCAGTGCTGCTGCAGTGTGTGAGATGTCTACCCCTTGCTTCAGAGGTGACAATTGTTCACTTAAGCTCAGCTGCTGCTAAAACTGATTAATGTAAGTCATTTTTATTAAATTATAAGACAGCACTGTTCCCAGGGGCTCATGGTGTATCAGAGTTAAATAATGTCTAAGATAGTGTTCACATCATCATCTAAGTCATATTCCCACCTGGGAGACTTGGGTTAGAGTCCCAAGTGAAACAAAAACAAGTGAAAAGTGAAAACAAAACTGTGCTCAAAAAATATTTCAGAGGAGAAAAGGATCATACTGGAGAGGTTTTTCTTAAAAAGTCACTTGAGTGTTGTAAACAACCTAAGAATAAATGGCATAAAATTGGATTATGGGAAGTGTAGAATCCACTGTTTTTTTGGAGCCTGCCCTATACTCAAATCTATTTTTAAGTCTGTTGCTTGTATGTTATTATTTAGACTGTAACACTAAATAGCTAAATGATCCCAGTAAATTAATAGACAAATTCTAATGAACAAAAACTCAATAATGACCCCGCTGAAGTCTCCAGTAATGACTTCACAGCACAGCAGTCACTGTTGTTTGCGTGTATCATTACGGACATGCATGAATGCACACACATATGTACACTACATGTCTTCACACACACAAAGACACAGCGTGAGGCCGTGATGCTAATGCTTAGTTTCAGTTTTCAGATAGTCTGTTGTCAGGTCTCTGTTGAGATCCACGTCCTTGCCAGTCATTTTCAGTTGTAATTTCCAGACCATCTCCTCCTCCCCCTCTTCCCTCTTTTCCTCCCTTTTGTGCTTCTGCTCTTTTCCTTTCGTGTCTTTTGTCTCTATCTTTGTCAAATTATTACTCAGCAAACAAAGCTTTTCATTTTAGTGAACTGTCAGCCTCCCAGAAGCAGTGGCATGATGGTCAATATGCAGCAAACATTGATATACAGTACTTCTCCTAGCACAGTCCTTTTCATAATTTGTACAAACCACCATGTTGTGTTTGGCATCTTATAAGCTTTAACCCAGAAGTGAATGAGTTAATGTAACCTAAGGGGGAATAGACTGGGCTGGTTAAACTACAGTGGGATTAACAGCCACCTCTGTTTCCCAGCTATGTGACTCCATTAACAAAAGTACTAGGAGCAATAAAGGTTTCCTCTCTTCCTACAACTTTCTACACGTCTGTTTCAGGTTTGATGTGAAACCTGACCATATTTACATGACTGTTAATATTCAGTTTGTTCAGAAGCCTCCCTTGCTGCTTCAGCTGTTGGGATTTTGGCTGTTCCTAACTGTAGCTTTAAGTGAGAGTGGAGCACAGAGGTGTAGCACAGGACACAAAGGGGTCTGGGTAACAGATAGATAATAGTATAGTAATAGTAATCGTACGGGACATACAGCATTAATAGTTCAATAAAAAATGAATTATTGTAAAGGATGAATTGAATTACCACCTTTTGATATTAACAATATTTTTTCGAGACAATACCTTCTTATTTGTCCCATCAGCTTTTGCTACACTCTCAAGCTTCTTTCTTTCTTTCTTTCTTTCTTTCTTTCTTTCTTTCTTGCTTTCTTGCTTGCTTGCTTGCTTGCTTGCTTGCTTGCTTGCTTGCTCAGCCGGCTGCCGGGCTGCTGTTAAGCCTGTTAGAGTAATTCATTCTGACAGTCCCTCTAGGGTACGCTGAATGCGTCACTGTAATGTAACACATGACCGGGCCTCACCACTGTCCCTTTCTCACACACACACACACACACACACACACACACACACACACACACACACACACACACACACACACACACACACACACGTGTATGATGCTCATAACCATGACTTTGTGCAGCAGAACCTTCTGTGTTTCTTATAAAGCCCCCCACTACAGATTGTTTCTGGCTTTTCACTTGATGTTTTGTCCTCACTGCAAAGGTAAGGATTTTGTGAACTGGCCTTCATTTAAGTTCAGCTTTCCAAAAGTGAACCAAAACAAATTTACACCAAAATACAGTAAATAAAGGCGAAAAGACTTGGAACCTTGGTACAACTTCAAACATATGAAACTCTCAGGAACTTCTGGGTATTCTGAGGCAGTAAGACTAGCACAGAAGGGTTTTAGTCTATCGTCATTTGGCTGTGATTGGCATTTAAATAATGCCAGGGTGTATAGCGTCAACTGTGAATAGTAATGAGCAGCTGCTGCAGAGACAATGACAGGAATCGGTTAAAAGCATAATATGCAGCAGACAAAGCCAAAAGTTTACAGCAGCAAGGACTGGCACAATCCTGCTTTTTGAATGTTGTACTGGTGAACCAAAACACACACCGGAAGCAGTCCCCAGCTAGGTCTGCGACTTTGGGGCAGGAACTCGCCCAACTGTGTGGGACAATGGCTGTGCCATCAGTAGACTTTTGTCACCTCAAGTATGTTTTGTTGGTTTTAACTGAAGGTCCTGACAGAGCCCCAAACCTTCTTGTCACCTGTCTGACAGGATGTTGAGTGGCAGATATGTGCAGTGTCAACCTGAAGAAGAGGCTAAAGTTCAGAGGTTTGGGGGTGATGGGAGGGTTGGGCTATAATGATGGATTGGATGCCTCTGGGAGTCGACGAGGCCTGTCAACCTCAAAGGATACTGTGAGCTTTTGATTGCTGGCAATCCCTTTACAAATGCTCTCCTGTTTCTGATAGTAGAGAAGAAGAGAGAGCAGTTTAATCTCGGGAGGTGTGGGCAGCCAGTTCACAGCCCCTCCCTCACATTGACTTCTGACCCTGAGCTCCATATGTTGTGTCTCTTTAGGAGAGGAATGGGGAGGACAAAGGAACCAAAGGGATCTTGGGGGTTGTTTTGGTTTCTCAGAGGGGCCCTTTGGAGAAGAGAGAAAGATGCCTAAAGGTGAGAATGTTTATAGTGGTTCACTTGAAGACCAGGTCATGTGCAAAGTTTGTTTATGGAATAAAAAACAGGTAGTTACGGTGAGGTGAAACTTTATTGATCCCTCACGGGGGAAAATCAGGTGTCACAGCAGTCAAGTAAAAATGACACCTATTATTAAATAGTGTCATTTTTACAAAAAAGTGTCAGAACAGTATATATAGAGTACAAAAATACAGAAAAGAGCAATAATACAATGAGGGAGGTGAGATATGCCTTGTCACCTCAATTGGGTTAGGGGATTAGAGAAACCAGGTAGATTTCTCTAATCCCCTAACCCACTTGAACCCACTTGACACTTGACTCATTGCCAAGTCTTATGTGTTGGAGAGAATCTGTGATTACACAGATGCTTCTAAAATGTTTTCTATAAAAACTAATGAATGCTCAGAATGGGTAAAACAGGGGTGCAGGGATGCTGCGTGTTGAGGGAGAAAACCGACCAGATTCAAACCACAAAAGAAACATGAAATAAATACCTCAGACTCTCGGGGGGGACACACAGTTAACATCGCTGTGAGAGTGTGGAGTGTGGTGTTATGTCAGACAGCCTCCAAATCTCCTTATATAACTGGGATCTTCTACACAGCACTAACTAAGGCCCCTTATGACAGATTAGAGCCGGCATGGTAGAGGGGCCTGGCTGCTTCCTAACAGTCACTTCACTGTGAGACATGCTGGACACTGAATTGTACTTCATAAACAGCCTGAGCTCGACATTGCTGAATGATTTTATGTCTTATATAGTTCTCTGGTTAATGATAATTAAAAGTAAGTTTGTAACATACAAACTCAACTGATAATATGTTACTTCACTCACCAGTAGCCTGTGTGTGTTTGTTAACTGTTAACTGGACTTTGATCATCCACTGATTAAGTTCCAACTCATCCATTGACCTCAGCTCTGTGTGATAACGCTGGGTAAACAAAGCGTGACCGCTATCAGATAAGCTGACCTACAGTACAGGCCAATTCAATTCATTCAATGTTGTTTCCTTCATTTTCATGACCATTTACATTGGTAGATTCTCACTGAAGGCATCAAAACTATGAATGAACACATGGGGAGTTATGTACTTAACAAAAAAAGGTGAAATAACTGAAAACATCTTTTATATTCTAGTTTCTTCAAAATAGCCACCCTTTGCTCTGATTACTGCTTTGCACACTCTTGACATTCTCTCGATGAGCTTCAAGAGGTAGAAATAGTTTTCCAACAGTCTTGAAGGAGTTCCCAGAGGTGTTTAGCACTTGTTGGCCCCTTTGCCCTCACTCTGCGGTCCAGCTCACCCCAAAGCATGAATGAGAAGGTGTGTCCAAACTTTTGTCCTGTACTGTATGTCATATTGTCCCTTCAGCTCTTTCCAAACGTGTTTTAAACCATAAGTCTGGTTCAGTTCTCTGTGTTTGTCTTAGCGATGGCCTTGCCCTCCTTCCTTCTGTCTTTTGCTTCAGCGTCAGCCCCCACTGAGGAGTACATATATTCTGTTAAGCTGAACCTCTGTTCACCTGCACAGGACAGTGAATATAGTGAATCAAATGTATGTGTGTAATGAAGCCACCTAGTCGTTGCCTCCCTCTGCTGCAGCAGAAATAAAGCTTCCCAGCAGAGGCAAACTGCTCACTGAAGGGCCCACACACTCACAAAAACAGACAGCAGTGATGAAAGCACTATAATGCTGCTGGAGTAACTGATGTGAAGCACATCAACCTCAGAGTGCTGTGTGTGCGAATAAATGTGAATGTGTTGTGTGTTGTTTGTTGGGCGGACAGAGCCAGAAATAAAACACAGCTCAGGTCAATGGCTAAAGACTGAAATGTTTATATATATATGTAGTTTCAGAATAAACTAGGTTTTGCTTCTAATTGTATTAAGATTGTAAGTTTCAGACACCGCACCATCATTAATTAGTAAATCTGAGTGTGTGAGTTTGACACTATGTCATGTTCACTCGCGGCTCAGACAAAGCCCTCTCTCTTCCCCTGATAACAACATCAGGTTATGTAATTGGGACATCAGTGGACTTGTCAAGCCCGATTATACAGACTCAGCAGCTATTAAGTGTTAGAAGTTGCTCTTCTATTTATGGATTGAAACTCCTCCACTGTGTGCAGCTGTGTCTTTATCACAGATTTGGTTTGGCTCTAAAGTCGAAGATGATTTCAAATCGTGTTTTGACAGATGTTTTCAATCAGGTGTGCTATTTCCATTAACACATGAGCGATCAAACAGCCGATTCAGAATGTTGAATCCATGCTGACTGGCTTTTCTAAAATAGGTGGAGAAACTAATTAGTGATCCGCTCTTCAGTCATCAGTAATCACTTACACTCCATGCTTCCACATGAGCAGAAACATCAGTGTGAGGGTTGAGGCTAGGGATGCACCTATACCGGTATCTGGTATCGGCTTCGATACCACATTTTCTAAAGTACTCGTACTGATTAAAAGTCCTCCGATACCGGGGACTGATGCCACGGTCTGAAAAAGGTCTATGTTTGAGCGGCGTGTAAGGGGTTAATCAGCGGCGCCCTGTTGTGAAAAAAAATTAAACATACTTGACGATGGTGAGAGGTGAAATAAAACTCATCAACTGATCTGTCTTTTAAACGTTTATTC
>JAUYWH010000015.1:1296659-1310762 GCA_034779795.1 Ctenopoma multispine | reverse complement strand
TATTGGTCTTTCACGTGGAATTCCAATAGAATTGATTCATGTTTGTGGCTGTAATGTGACAAAATGTGGAAAAGTTGAAGGGGGCCGAATACTTTCGCAAGGCATTGTATATGAAGGAAAGAAGCACACACTTGTTTCCTTTTTTTTCATTTGTGGTATTGGCTGTGACTGTGTAGCTAGAACCCTCATTAAAGAGCTACAGCTTGTGGTTCAATTCCCAGTTTCTCCTGCCACATGCCAACGAGACACTTGAAATCATACAGTAGCACCATCAAATATGTGCATCTGTCCAAAACAACAGTTTCCTCATGGGCATCAGTAAAGTGTGTCAAAATTAAAAGCAAACCACTACATTTGCTTGATGTCAAAGATGCTGAAAAAACAAACCATTAAGGCTGTAGTATTAATTAATATCCATTATTCAGATTATCTAGATCTCCTGCTCTGAAAGTTGACCTGTGTGCTGACATAATTGCCTGAAAAATCGCAAAGGTCTAAAAAACACAAACATCAAACACCCACCACAGTGAAAACTCACTAAGACACATTATCTTCAGTGACCAGGAGGATGAATGTCCACTAATCCTCTTAGAAATCACAAACATGATCTGCTAGTAGCTAATGCAGTTTGACTTTTCATGCTACAGATATGTTGGTGTGACTAAAGCCTGGCATCTTTTGCTGTAATTGATGAGCTAATTCTCCCACAGTTGAAACCTTCTCATTCTGTTTAGATGATTTCTGATGGTATCTCCAGGTCCTTAAAAGTCTGAAATTCAGTAGGTCTGGAATGATACTCCAGGTACTGGTTGTCGCTCTTGTGATGGAAGGTCACTGCATTTTTTTTCACCTGTCCTGGCGTTGGCACTGCTGAATAATTCAGCCGCGGTTCTCGCCTTACACCGACATTAAAACCAGCCATTATGCAGCAGCTCGCCAACTGAAACCCAACACCCACAAGATTGCAAGCTGTAAATGGAGAGACATTCTGTGGAAACAGCATTATTTCCCTGTCTCCTTTTTGTTTCAGCCCCTCGTTGTCCCCTCATCCTCCTACACCTCTTGCTCTTCTATCTTCTCTTTGTCCTGCTGGGAGGTGAGAGATAAGCAGGATAAGGCAGGATCTGTAGACAGTGATTCCTGCAATTCCTTTAATTAGCAATGTAACCTAATACTGACTATTTATTCTCATTGTCAGAACTATCAAAATATATCAGTACAAATATCAGTAAAACCACTCAGAATTAATTTGGTGGATAGAGCAGTCGTCCTCTAACCCAAGGGTTAGCGGTTCGATTCTCAGTCCCCCCGTAGCTACAGGTGTCCTTGGACAAGATACCGAAATCCCGTAGTAGCGCTGACACAGGTCTAGCGACAATTTCCCCAAGGGATTCAATCAAGTATTCATTGTTATTATTATTTATGATTATCATATTTTAATCAACCTATTTTCATTGCCCTGTTTAGTTTGGTGATATTTCCACCCTGAGATTTTCAATTAACCCCATCAACATATAACACTAACAGCTTCTTACTGTAACAATGGCCTCAGACATTTTCCTGCAATGTGTCATCCCCTGCTCCTTTTGTCCTCATTTTGTTCACATGTAAACAGGATAACAGTTGGATGAGGTCATGCTGTACTCTGACTCCTGTGCCATGGGGTTCATTTGTTTACGTGTTCATACCACGACATCACATCTGCTCTGTCACGTTGTTCCTGTCACGTTGTTCCGGGCCTTGCTGCCCACCCGGGCAGCAAGTCACCAAACTTAAACTTTTTTCTCATGACTCTGTTTGATTTCATTATCTTCCTCAGCTTAACGCTGAGAGGTGAAACACAACATATGTAGCTGTGGTGATGATGATGATGATGATGATGATGATGATGATGATGATGATGATGATATGGTGATCTGTCAGTTTTGATCAGTGAGACACATGACTCATGCACAATCAGGTCACCAGGCCTGTGTGTGTTTGTGTTGTTTGTGTTCTGTTGTGTTGTTCTCAGTTAAAGCAAAATGTGCACAAAGAGAAAAACAAAGTAAAGACAAGCATATTAATGTAAATGCATGAGTTTGTGTATGTATGCAGACTTTCATACATGTATTTGGTGTGTTCTAACACATTGTGCATGTTTGTGTGTGTTGGCAGAGAGCAGCTCTTGGTTCTAGTCAGTTACAGTTCAGGTCTCAGCAGCCATACAAAAATAATAAGGACTATAAATCAGATTTATTGCAGGCTGCTGCTGACTGTTAATATGGATATGGCTGAGAGGTTACCTGTAAAGTAATACACACAAAAATATAGTTTAAATATCAGTTTCAGTATTATTTAAACTTGAGGTGCAAATAACAATTATCTTTATTTCTTTTTACTCACTCATTATGTAATCTACCTTTTCTTTTTTGGAAAATGATCAATTAGTCCATATAAAGCCAGAAAAGAACAGTGCCCATGCCAGTCCCCCACACTGGCTTATTCAGATGTCTTTTGTCTATATTCATTTTACCTTGGTAGAATACTAACCAAATCAACAGATGTTCTTATTAGAGAAACTGGAAGTCTTTGGATCAGAATAGCATAACGTGCAGATTTCCATCCCAACCACATAAGAGCTGACTGAAAACTGCAGATCACAAATTGCAAGAAACAAATAGAACATCATCAGCTAAAAGTAACAATTGAGGCTTAACTTTACCAAACTGACAGCGGTGCCCTGCTTGTTGTCCTGACTGGAAGACATCATCTTAGATGAGGGTGGAGTGGGGGAGGACAAAGTAAAGTGGTATATTCCATCTTCTTATTAACTGAATATGCCTGGTCCATTTAATCAGCGGTTGGCAGGGCAGGGATAGTTAGAAAACAAGCAGAGGCCCTCAAGTACTGAGGTTGCCCACCTGCACTGGTTTTCTCCAGAGTTCCATAAACAAAACATGAGTCATTTTAAATGTTAAAAAGGAATAATAATTGTTTTAATGAGAATTGACAGCAGTCTTTAAAGCAGGGGTGACTGACCCCTGCTTCCTACCCTCTCCCTACAGCTGTGTATGCCTAAAGGCCTTTCATTCAGGACCCAGGCAGATCAACGTCTTTCTCAGTTCCACTCCTTCATCATCACCAAGGAAGATGGCTCTCGAACTTATGGCTTCGTCCACACCTTCTACGAGGAGGTGACCAGCCCTCAGATATGCTCAGCCATGCAGACCCTTTACCAGATGCACAATGCAGAGCGAGCCTCTGCCAATCCCTCTTCCTCGTCTTCCTCGTCCTCCTCCTCCAGCATGGACTCGCTGGCTAGCAGTTTAGACGACGTCGACTCCCCCACATCTTCATGCTCCTTGTCTTCATCTCGTGTGGCAGGCAGCTATGACTCATCAAGGGACACCCTTTATGTGTCTAAAGCTTTGTGTCTGATCACCCCAATGCCTTTTATGCATGCCTGCCGACGTTTTCTGTCTCAGCTACACAGGGCTGTTAAAGCAGCCTCAGCTCCTCCTCTGCCACTGGAAAGCTATGTTCACAATATCCTGTACGAGGTGCCACTGCCCGCTCCAGGGCGCTCGCTCAAGTTTCAAGGTGTCTACGAGCCCATCGTTTGCCAGAGGCCTGGCCTGGGGGAGCTGCCATTAGCTGACTTCCCCCTTGCAGAGGCCTTCAGTCTGCTAGGAGTGGAGAACCTGGTTCAGGTGTTCACCTGCACCCTTCTGGAGATGCAGATCCTCCTGTACTCACAGGGTAAGTCCACCTACATAGAATGTGTTGCTGTTATATTGATAATGTCACAACCACAGGTAAACAGACTTTTTTTCTTGGCCTGTCACGCATATCTGACCAATGAGGCATCTGTCGTTACAAAACATGTTGAGCACTGTTCAGAAGAAAGACGTTTAGTTTAAACATAGACGCATGGTATCATCTTCTAAAAAATGTTCTGCCACGAGACAGGAAAATGTTTACACCCTAGTGTTCCATTAAAACTCAGCCTTCAGAGACTGAAAGAAAATAATAGAGAGTGTTGTTCATAATCATAGTAAAGAATCTCTGAAGCTCAGAGACTGAGATCCACAGCGATCTGGTTTCTTCTAGGTTTCCCTTCATCTATTATTCACAACCGCAGTGAGACTGTCGAAGGAGCCCACTTAACAAAAAAAAAAATCAACATTTAACCACAGAGATCAGCTTTTGTCCTACATTACTCTTCATGCTCTTTCTCAGTTTCACTGTGCCTCTTTAAGTCTGCAGTCTGTAAGTACTTTCTTTGCAATATGTTGTTTATCTGCGCAGGATGAGTCACGTAAATAGAAAAGGTCAGTGCACACACCAAATCCTCTATCTACAGTAAATTGCAGCATGCAAAGAAGTCCTGTTCCTGTGGTGCAGACCAATTACAAAAGGTGAACAGTGTCAGTAATGGTACCAAATGACTTGTGGATAAGATGTTTTAAACCGAATGGCTGAATGTACTGCTCTTTATTGCACTGCAGCATAGTGGCTCCAAACAGAGGGAGTGATTTCTGGCCGTCATTAGGTCACAGGGAGAGATTAGAAAGCAGCCTCAGGACAGATTGTGTGTTTTGACGTTAGTGGGATATACTTTACTACTGGGGCACTTCTATTAGTAAGTTCACTGAAACTGTGAAAAGTCAGTGTCTAAGCAATAATCTGGGACACATTCACTCTTATCTGTGTGTTAAATAAAATGCTGTGGCTGGAGTCAGGATGTGGTTAGCCTATCTAAGACTAGTAAAGGTCTGACTCAAAAGCCTGTTTCCACTCAACACCATCTGTGTTTAATCCATGCACAAACAGAAATACATAAATGAATATTTGTGGTTTGTGGGGAATTACATGCTGGATCTGTTTGGTCGACAACAGCAGGATGAAACAGCAGGTGCATACCCCAGCCTAGCATACATTTATAACAGCTGCACAGAAGAAATTGTCAAGCTAGCTCTTTCAGTACGTTTACTTTGTACCAAAGTACCAATTCTTGTGTACATGCCTAAATGTCAAATTTTTTTAACACATGGTTTTCATTCATTTCATGGCATTTGTTTACTGGGAACATGGATTTTCTCAGTGTGCTCCACAGTACAGGGACACACATTAATTAGTATTTTCTTTACTGCTTGACTTGGAATTTGTCCTAAATTTTAATGGAAATCTGACTAGTGTAGTCACCAATTAACAGAACAATCACCATTCTCATTAATGTGATGGCTTTTGCTGTGGGGACGTATGCTGTGCAAGATTTCCCTTCAGTGTAATTTTATATATCAAACAGACGGTAATCATAATAAGAAAAAGATGACATAGTTATGCGAAGACTTTCACTTTCACCATGCATGCACATTGTTTTTTTATGAATAATAGGTCTCAGTGTTTTATTCATCACTGTTAGCATCAAGGGCAATCAGTTCTGGAGGGAAATGTTAAAAACCAGACCTCTAAAGTGAGCAACATCCCTGTTTTGTTCAAGTGTTCATAATTTTTCACAGGTCTGCAACCAAAAAACTGCATAAGATTTATTGACTGTTTATTAGTCTATACTAACGGAATATGATCACAAGTTTAATAGTTGTAAAGTGAGGTTATGTGGAAGCTGAGTGATGGTCACTGGACTTCATTCTTGTTAGGTCGAGTCTCGATGTCGAGTCATGGTAAGTGGACTTTTTTGTTAGGTGCATGGCTTGGCCCTATGAGCAATGATGTTGTGGCTAAAAGGGAGCAACTCCCTGCAGCCACGTTCAGCATCTTTTGGGAAACCTGATACCAAAAGATTGGAGCCTGATGTAGCGGAACACCCAGGGTTTCCTGTACAAAATCTATTAGTAAAGATCATTATGACTGGGTGAAGTTTTAAGATAACACCAGCATCTTGTTCTTAACAGATATAGTGAAGATACACTAAAGAGTCAAACAAACAGCCTACTGCAACACGCAGGAAGGCTGCAGTAGATAAAGAAAGCAGACAAAGCCAAATGAGAAGGTTCTGTAATAAAACTGTGACAGTACGTAAGTCGATATTCTACTTGTTTTTATGTTGTGTTTATGTCTGGTTTTCATAAAGATGTTAGTTATTTTTTGGTCAGTGCATTTTGGAAGGAGTCGGAAAAGAAATTGGTTCTTTCTGTGTTTCTTCCCCAAGAAATGAGCCTGTCATCAACAAGAAGCCAAATTTGAGCATTTGAGAGGCCAATAGTGCAGGGTTCTGCCTAAGACACACTTAAGATTGCATCTTACCTCCAACTGTTGTGACTTGAGTTTCTATGTTTTTTCTGTCGTTTACTCATTT
Source organism: Ctenopoma multispine (assembly GCA_034779795.1). Lineage (NCBI taxonomy): Eukaryota > Metazoa > Chordata > Actinopteri > Anabantiformes > Anabantidae > Ctenopoma > Ctenopoma multispine. The sequence continues at coordinate 1,304,461 of JAUYWH010000015.1, read as the reverse complement.
GTATAACCTGTTAGGTATTCTGTTGATGTCATTTCCCAGGTCACTTGAACAGTAGTTGCCAACATGATTTTCTGACCCGCTTCTTTGATTTGTCTTGGAATGAAATGCTTCTATAAGCCTCTTTCATTTTGATGTCTTTTTAATCTTCCTCTCATGCAGTCATTTCCTGACCCTTTTATTATGCTGCAAGGCATCCAACTCAGTCAGCTGTTTGCTTCTTCCCTTATGAGAGTGAGCTGTCTGTGTTTATCAGTCCCTGATGCACCATTACAGTTTCACAATGACTCGACATGTCCCGTCCTGTTTTTCAGAAGCGTGCAGCATCCCTGAGCCCCGTCTCCGCTGGGGCTTTCTGCAGCGCAAGGCACTGCCATATCAGATATCTTACTTTTTGCATGATTACGTGTCTGGTCACCTATCACGGGGACTTGTATTTTTTCATATGTCAAAGGGAGTTTCTTTAGTCTTCCTCAGTCAAAGATGAATCAGGGCACATGTATCAATTTATCTATACAGCGATTCTAGCGATTCGGGGTGACTTTGAACCTGTTTAGACTTGAGGTTAAACAAATTCATTACAGACACATCCACACACATGTTGGTCTTTCTGTAGTTGTGAGGAGATTAAGTGACATAATGCATTTTCTAGCCCCTCACCCATGTCTAACCTAACCATAAAAGCAAGTCCTAAATCAAACTGCCCTTTGAAGGTGTCCTTACTATACCATAGCTATGTTTCTGAGCTAAAATGTGTCCATACAAACTTAGAAACACAAACACACATATAGGGATGTCTCTGATTAGCCTGACTTTTTTCAGTTCAGTTTGGATGTAAAATGTAGTGTTTTGAAGAAACAATATAACAAAAAGGTTCTAGACAAAGTAGATGGAAACAGCTGGAAATGGAGATGAAATCTGGGCACAGTTTTCACGACACTGTAGGTGTCAAGCTTCTTGTACAGAAAAAAATGTGACAGTTTCTCAGTAAAATATAAGATATTTGAGGCTGTACTTATATAGAGAGGAGAAAACTAAGGTCAGCATGCTGAAGTTGAGCAGTTACTGTTTATTGTGGTCACTGTCTTAGCTAGTGTTAATTAGTACCACATGTCATTAGTTTTGCTGGTTAAGTGTTGGACACATTGCATAAAATTAAAGCACAGATGTCATGTTTGCACTGTAGAGCAGGTGTTAAAACAAACTGAAACCAATGCAAAATAACTGATAGCTCACTTCTTTCTCTGCTGCTGTTACACGTCTGAAACTGAAATGCGTTTTAATGGAGCGCAGAGGTGCGGTTTTTACACAGCTGTCATTCCAGGATCTGCATTACTGATACCTATATCAAAATATATAGACTTGTTGCCTTGTGACATAAATTACATTACGTTAATTTCAGGACAGCATAATTCAGCATAATATGTTTACTTACTCGAGTAAGCTAATTTCTTAACAGCCATGTAACCTTAGGTTACCGTAATCGGGGTAGGTAGATCTCGTCGAGAGAACTCTGACTTGATTACTCTGCCATCTTTACAAGTATCTGAGTAAGAAAAGTGCAGCTGGATGAAAGACTATCTTTAGTGCAAGCAAATTGTTCGGGATGAAATCACACCCAAGTAAGGAATTAAAACAAGTTGCTACAAAACATGATGCACAGAAAGAGAAAGTTGCGTAAAGAATCTTAGAATTTAGTTATGGCACCAAACAAAGAGCTACAGTTAAATTACACAACCTCACGTTTTTTCTCCTGTCCCAGCTTTGCTGTACACCCCTGATACTCAGTACTGGCCTAGATGACAAATAGGATAAATTAGAATTATTTCCTTTTCTGTTTGTAACTATATGGAGCCTAATGGCATTATTATCTGGTCATTTTAAACCACTGATTGATTTTTGATTTCGATTTTTTTGTATTTTACCCTTTTATTCAGCCTCTAAATTAATGAAACTGCTGTTGATACAGGAGATGCATGCGCACACACACACACACACACACACACACACAGAATAAATCAGTGGGCTCTGTGGTTATGACATGGAAAAACCTTAATGCATTTTCCGTGAAAGTGTTTAAATGCTATATGTGTACATACAGATAGGCAGACACCCATTGCACTAGATAAAATGAAATGAAATGACAAGGAAATAAATAACATAGAGAGGCGAAGGTCACAGAATAGCAGAGCAAAAATAAGTGTAACTCTGTTTTTTTTTTGTTTTTTTCCTTTCCTGGTAGTCATGCAGGTTTTTCATAATAACATCTGCTGAACTCAATACCAAATTCAGCCTGCAACCACTGACCTTAATCTGTTTTAGGGAACAAGAAAGACAATACATAGAAATATGATGATGAAAATATCCAATCAGAAATCTAATTCCTCATTTTATTAAGCCTAACTCAGTCTCAGATTTATTTTCAATTCAATTCAACTTTATTTATATAGCGCCAAATCACAACATATGTCATTTCAAGGCACTTTACAGTGTTAGGTTTAAGACTTTACATAGAATATAAATATGAATATATATAGATCTATCTATCTATCCATCCATCCCTCCCTCCCTCCCTCTCTACATTTAGAAACTCTAAACTCTGCTGTGATATTATGGTACTATGAGGTCTTTAGGATTTCAAGGAGCCTGATCATTTAGTGCTATATAAGTGAGGAGAAGGATTTTAAACTCTATTCTAGATTTTACTGTCATTTTTAGTCCAATCTAGAGGTAACAAATGCATGGATTTTTTGTCAGCATCCAATGAGACAGGAGTTTTGTAATTTTAGAAATATTCCTCAGGTCGAAGGACATTCTAGATATTTCTTTTATTCAGGAGGTAAAGGAGATACCCTGGTCAAAGAAACACTTGAGCCCAGAGCTATATCATATAGTGTAGCAATCTGACTACATAACATGTCTCTGGGGTTTTTGGGCCCAAATAGAATAACCTCTGACTTGTCTGAATTAAGGAGTAGAAAATTACAGGTAATCCAGGCCTTTATGTCTTTTAAGCAAGCTCGAAGCCCAGCTCGAAGCCCAGCTTAGTGCTGTTCCTTTAATTCCATGCCATGTTCCAGTCTATGTAATAAATAATTATGATATTTAGTGTCTAAGTGTCTAGTGACTAAGATCTAATAAAACCAGTAAAGAGAGAAGCCCATGGTCTGAAGCTAAGAGAAGATCATTGGTAACTTTAATGAGTTTTGTTTCTGTACTAAGATTTACTCTATATCCTGACTGGAAATTTTTATAAAGATTGTTCATGTGCAGGTGGTCACAGAGCTGCTTCACAACTACTTTTTCAAGGATTTTAAAAATAAAGGGCAGATATTGGATATTAGTCTATAATTGGCTAAAACACCGGAATCAAGAGTATGTTTTTTGAGTAGAAGCTTTACTACAGCTACCTTAAAAACCTGTGGAACATAGCTTTTTACTAAAGACAGATTTATTTGCTGTAATATGGATTTGCTGATCAAAACTAAAACATCTTTGAGCAGTCTAGTTGGGATGGGAAGATTTAGATTAATTACTTATTGGAATTAACTTCTTTGGGATGATCTACAAGAAAGAAGCAGTCCAAGTAAGACTGAGGTCTTATAAACAAATCTAGAGCTGTTGGACAAGTGAGTCCATTCATCTCAATTGCAGGGAGGGTCTGATAATTTTTGGTTCAACAGAGCTATGACTCTTTGTTAGCCTGGCTGCAGTACTGGAAAGGAAATGACAAGTGCAGTAAAACACAGAGTTGCTTAAAAAATCAGATATTAAAACACTGACCTTTAATTATGACGCTGATTTTAATACAGTTTGAAACCTCTGGAAACTACAGTTTAAATATCTAATCGCTCACCTCTTATCAAAATCAGACAGAGTAGCTGTCATGACCTTACATTTTCAATGGTTTGCACCCTTTTAGTTATCAGAGATATCAGTGAGATTCAGGTTTCATGGTTTTGACCTTAAAGAGCTCCTCAAGCTCCTTTTCTCTATGGATTTTGTGTGTTTTTTTGAGTGTTTCTCTTTCCAACAACACAATACTAGAGAAGTTGTCGATTTAGATCTGATCATCATTCCTTCTCTCTCTCAGACTACCAGCAGTTGATGACAGTTGCAGAGGGCCTCACCACCCTGCTGTTTCCCTTCCAGTGGCAGCACGTCTATGTTCCTATCTTGCCGGCCTCACTTCTCCACTTTCTGGATGCTCCTGTTCCCTACCTGATGGGCCTGCAGTCGAAGGAGGGCACTGATCGCTCTAAACTAGAGCTTCCTCAGGAGGTATGCTGTCATCCTGTGTGGTATAGTTTTGCGTTTCTCAGGTTAATGTGTAATTTCCTATGTTCACCTAGTCTCGGATTAATACCAGAGGATGAAAGTAACTAAGTATATTTACAAAGTACATAAAAGACTCAGTGAGCCTTTGGAAACACCTGATTTATTTTGATTTTTCCACCATTTGTATAAATGTTGTCACTGTTGTTATAATGCCAGGATTTTCATTTGGATCTTTAGTTTGGACATTGGCTAGACCTTGTGTTGATGCAAATACAAAATGAGCTTTGGGCTTTCCCAGGGGTACACATCAATCCATGGTTAAGAACTCCACGTGTGAAATATCTTATGAGACCAGAGACTCTGGTAAGGTTTGGTAAGAGTTTGTGCAACAACAGAAGCCTCCCACAAGTGTACTGAAACAAGTATTGTAAGTGTGTGCATGAACAAGCTGCAGCAGTTTGGAGTCAGGGCTCAGTGCTACATTGTCCAAGGCCAGTACTGAACAATAGCACTGTACTCTCTCTCACACACACAGGCAGACAGCCTGGCTCCTATTCAGACAGGAAATTACAGAAAACACATTTCTTTTTAAACAACCTTTTTACTTGTTTAGCTGCACACTTGCACAAACACAAACTGCACAAACACATCTATATACATTGACCCACACAATTGGACAGGGAATTTCAAATTGTTCAACTACAAATTCACCTTAAGGCAAGGAATCTTCTTGATTTTTCTTTTCAACACCAGTACTCTTCAGACAGTGAGTAGTTATATGGGCACTGGATTTAAGCCAGTATTTTGGTCTATGCAAGGTTACACTGCACGTATTCATGTATTAATGCAACATAAGACCCTGTAAGGTGGAACATCCAGGTTCACTGCCTTCCGTCTTTGCCTACATCCCCCGAATCCCAGCGCTCATTAATGCTAATTATCCCAGCCAGCACAGGATGCTGCCGGAGAGCACCCACAACCCTGTCTGCCTCTACTCCCCTGCTCCTCCCCCATTACGGTGCTCATCCACCTCCCAAGTCTTAAGAATCTCCCTGTGTTTGTGAATAATCCTTTGGAGGGGTAGTGACCTAGAAATGGGCTGATGACGAAAGATCTGCTTAAAGCAAAGCAGAGGGTAGATGATGAGAGAGAGGAAACTATGGATGTAATTAGTGAATTAATGCCAAGCGTGTTGGTTCCTTTGACACTTTTTCTTTAATCTGATGTCAAATGATAGACAAGATTACATGAAAATGTTATGATTTTTTGGACATATTTTCCTTAATGGGCCTAACCCTAAGTCCAAAGTAGAGCAGACCTTCGAGATTTGCTTTTGTTCCTCCATCAAGTTCCAACTCAGTGGAAGGCCTCACATTGTCCTATTTTACAGAGGTTAAACTGCACAGCAGTTTGTGACTTGAATGGGAGGCAGGAGAATGCCCTAGACTGAGTAGGGTATGTGATGGTCATGGAGATAAAATACATTTTACACTTAGATGCATAATTATGTATTTAGCCAATCAGAGAGTCTTCATCATTTGGCTCTGTATGCCATCATAGGCCCCTAATTTTAGGGACACAAAACACAAGTTTGGACAAACTGTAACAACATCCAATTGTCAAATTGTTCTAATACTCCGTTGCAAACCTTTTTGCTGTTGGAAATCACAGATGCTTGGTATACTTTCTTGGTAATGCTCTGTCAAGGCTTTACTGCAGCTGTAGTGTAAAACCGTAAGAAAGTATTGGTTCCAGCATTGTGTTGAGGGATGACCTTGACGCATCTGGTGAATAAGTAAATATCACAATGATGAGTGTTACTAGTGTTATTAATTATCATGAATCAGATGACTATGGTTAATATGAAAGTTGTCACTTTCATATTAACCCACAGAGAAATACCATGCTGTACAGTTGCAATTACCTAGATGAAGCTTTCAAACCTCTTAAAACTCATTTATTTCCACATTATTCATGTGCTTTTCCAAAACCTTTTTCCACATCAAAACTCTGGACAATGTCGGGTCCAGGCATTATGCAGAATTGTACATTCACAAATATAATAAACAGCAAGTCACACACATTGTAGTACTACACAATGTAGTATAATCAAACACACACTAACCTACATTCTTCATGCTCAGTATCTCCCAGCCCCCTTATACCTGCTTTTTCTATCAAACCTTTCTTTCTTTCTTTGTTATCTGGATTGGATTTGTTTTTTGTGTATCACATTTATATGAATTTATATGGATCATTGTTTGTCCCTGACTTACAGCAATGTAATATTAATATCTTTCCCCTTTCCAGGCGAACCTGTGTTTTGTGGACATTGACAATCACTATACTGAGCTTCCAGAGGACTTTCCCCAGTTCCCCAACAAGACTGAGTTTATCCAGGAGCTCAGCGAAGTTCTGCTGAGCTTCGGCATTTCTGTCAAGGCAGGGGCTCCACCACGGACTCGCAGCAGTCCAGGCAGCACTCCCTCCACACCAAGCAGGGAACGCAAGACCGTTGCCCTCAGGTGGCTGGAGGATGACGGACGTAATGGCAACCTGGCAGGGGAGGAGCTCACCGTCCTAGAGCTGTTGCAGGGAAATGCTACACTGGAGAGACTGCAGGCATTGACTAAGCGCACCAGGGTGACTGTGGCCCACGTAGATGCCCTGAGGGCTGGAGTCAAAGCTCAGGGAACTGAGGGACAAGAAAGTCGGACATCAGCTGAAGAGGAGGAGCTAAGGAATGCCAAGCTGAATGTCCAGCTGAGGGAAGTGTTCGCCAGCCGCTTTATCACCATGTTTGCAGACTACGAAGCTTTTGTCATCCAAAGTGCTCCAGACCTGGAGTCCTGGCTCACCAACAGGGAGCAGATGCACAACTTTGACAAGGTGCAGAGGAGTCTCTCTTCTCTGTTGATCAGATTGCTTTCTTGAGGCTATGTGATATGATAACAGACTTGTTATACTATATAACATAATATATTAGCCTTACTTGTACAAGTCACCACTATGGTGTGATGTTCTAACAATTGGTGATCTCCCTGCTTGTGTTTATCCCTGGTCCAGGCCTCTTTCCTCTCAGATCAGGCGGAACCCTACCTGCCCTTCCTCTCCCACTTCATTGAGACACAGATGTTTGCCACATTTATCGATAACAAGATCATGTCACAGTGGGAAGAGAAGGAGCCGCTGCTCCACGTCTTCGATGCTCGCATTGACAAGGCCCGTCTCTACAATGTCCGTGCTCCCAGCCTCAGATCCTCCAACTACCAGAGGTGCTCCATCCTCAAGGAGTCTGGTAAGCTCAGCTAGCAGAAGTTTGAGCGGTCACATACACACCAGCCACTTTATTAGGTACACCTGTCCAACTGCTCATTCACGCAAATGACTGATCAGCCAATCACATGGTGGCAACTCAATGCATTTAGGCATGTTGACATGGTCAAGACAAACCGCTGCAGTTCAAACCGAGCTTCAGAATGGGGAAGAAAGGTGATTTAAGTGACTTTGAACGTGGCATGGTTGTT
>JAUYWH010000015.1:1267420-1287956 GCA_034779795.1 Ctenopoma multispine | reverse complement strand
AAATACGTCTTGTAGAAAACGTAATTGGGAACGCAGTTTCGTCCTATACGGACGTAATTCTTAGGAGACAGGGTTGGTGCAGCTGCATGTTTGTGCTGTTTCACACTTGTCTCTGTCTGTTGCACGATGGATGATGGTGTTGATTTGGTTGTGTGATTGCTGTATTACCATTTTTATTCTGTCCATTATGTCTTGTGTTTCCATCTCCCTCAGTCTGCTTTCAGGCCTCACACGCACATCTCTGCCTTGTTCAAGGTTAGAGGACACCACCCTTTTTCCATCACCCACCATCTTTTCTACTAATTTCCTGTTCCCCTGTAGGCGCTGTGGTCCTGCCCTCAGTCTCGTTTTTAATTTACACTGCATCATAGTTGTTATCTGTAAGGAAGCCTTTTCAGAATAGAACACCATTTTTAATTCAGTTGTAGCCACACCCTTCATTAAAAATTCTATCAAACAGTGCCAGAAACATAGCATTTGAGACGCATAATGTATGCTGGGATAGGTATATTAATAAAGATGTTAAAACTTTTAATTGAACTAATTCTTAGTTCTGTTGGCACCTGTGTTAATGGGAGGTCTGGGAGTAAAAGTGCTGTAGACCAGTAGCTTGTAGGCTGAGTACCGTCCACACAATATCAAAGATTTTTCCTTAACTAGATGTTGTCTCTGTCGTGTGTGCATCTGTGTTTAGTGTCAGAACCTGGGGAAACTGACCACAGTGCAGCTGGGTCATGACAACGCAGGTCTCCTGGCTAAATGGTTGGTGGACTGTGTCGTGGTGCACAACGAGATCACAGGACACACGTACAGGTGAGTGATTTCATCTTTTATTCCTGTCAGATAGTACTGAACAACATATGAGGAAACACTAGACCGTGTACTTACAGACTTATTCTCAGTCTTTACAATCAGCTAATGCAAGTGTAAGATTAAACATGAAGAAAAACAGGAAATCTTGTCTTGTCCACTCCAGATTCCCATGTGGCCGATGGCTCGGTAAGGGCGTAGACGACGGCAGCCTGGAGAGGGTCCTCATCGGTGAGCTGGTGGGGCCCAGCGCGGACGAGGATTCTGGGAGAGGCTGCCGGACGCCCCCACTGCAGCGCTCACCAACCCAGACCAGACGCATTAGCATCACATCACTGTCTGGACGAGGAAACAGTCAGTATCTGTCAGGACAAACAGTCGTGATGCACTCTGATTAGTAGAATAACTTTGAGGGCTGTAGGCAGGATTTTAGAAATACTGAGGCTCTGATGCAAGAAAGTGAACATTTTAAAGCAGGAGAATTATTGAATCTCTTTATAAATTTGCTTTGTCCATGTTTATCATGTGTAAGTTATTCATTTTAGATGCACCCAGTTTGCTAACACCTTCCAAAATAAAAGCATTTTCAATTGCTGCTGAAACTGTATAATATAATCGCTCTGCATTGATGTGGCTGCTTTTCCTGATTCCAGAACCAAATTCAGGCCAAATCCAAGAAGCCATTGGGGAGGCAGTAAACAACATTGTCAAACATTTCCACAAGCCGGAGAAAGAGGTTAGTGACATAGTTAATCACTAGTTAGGAGAAACTGTGGCACTTTGGATTTAATAGTAATTCCCATTATTTTTGTTATAACTCATACCTGTGTGCAAGTCACATGTTTTGCCTGCTGTTTTTTTTGTCTGGGTGTGTTGGTGCAGAGGGGAAGCCTGACTGTCCTGCTGTGTGGAGAGAACGGCTTGGTGGCAGCTCTCGAACAGTTTTTCCACCACTGCTTCAAGTCAGCCCGGCTCTTCCAGAAGACTGTGTTTGTGTGGGATTTTGTGGGTGAGTGTGGAGCTATAGCGTCATCTGCTGCTGTAAAGATGGAAATAAGGACTATGTAATTTTTGGAGAAACTTTTCAGGAATATGGGCAACAAAACAATGTTGAAAAATTTTATTACTAAATTGTAACAAGATCTCAGCACACAATGACGAATAAAGACGAGATGAAATGACAAGTGTACAGCTACATGTTGCAGTCTGAATGTTGAACTGATGATGACTAAAACTAAAATGTAAAGTCAATGCTAACACTATTAATGTTTGTAAATCTCCATCTTTGCACATTTATGTGCATAACATGCAGCAAATGGTTTGTTCGTCTGGCCTAAGGCCAGTCTAGGGAAACACAGAGAGGACAGTGCAAAAGGAGGCAAACTGTCAGTGAGACTAATGTCCACGAAATGTCCTGTCCTCCCTCTGCAGAGAAGGCTGTTTCCTACATGGAATCAGCAGACCAGATGGGGGACCTTCAAGAGACCACAGAGCCTCTAGGGATGACCTGCCAGTCATTCTGTCGCTATGTCAATGCAATCAACTCCACCCCCAGGAGCATTGGCAAGGACGGGAAGTTCCAGCTGCTGGTCTGCCTCGGAGCCAGGTCAGTGTCAGGGGACCAGTATAAACTAAAATATTCATTCAAACACAGTGAAGACACAGTCATGCACTAAACTAATTTACTGTGTCCAAATCTTGTTACACTTCATCCTCCTCGCATCCTCTCTTGTTCAGAGACCGCCTGCTGCCCCAGTGGCTCCCCCTGCTGGTGGAGTGCCCGGTAATTCTACGGATGTACGAGGATACAGCCCTGCTCAGAGACCGTACATCTGTCAACGGCCTTATCGGAGTCCTGGAGGCACTCCACGACTTCCCCATCACACTGGAGTCCTCACTGGTCAAGGGCATCAACCTTTGATACCACAGACAAACCACTGGACAGCCTTGCGTTGTCCTCCAAAACCTCCTCCAGTACAGTCCCCGACTTGCACACATGCCCATCATGCCCGCTTCATGTTCTGGTGTCAGATACATTATGAGGGAAGGAGTAGGAGGAGAGGCACAGACCAGGGACATTATACATTAGCCTTCTTGAGGCATTTGGTTACCAAAGCAAAATGTGAGAATTCTGCACTTTGGATCAACCTAAAGCTTGGATGCAGGATTACCTGTGGCTTTCCAAAACTCTTTATCGTGTTTTACTTCAAGAACTACAAATCTCAAATACTTCACATTATTGTGCAGAATTTACTAAACATCACTCCTCAAACTGATATCCTACCTTCCAGGTAGCTTTTGGTTTAAGTTCATAATAGCTCCAAGCCATATGGTTCTGCTGAAGGTAAATGTTTAGAACACCCCAAACAGCTCCATGTAGGATTGTTTCCTACAACAGCTGGTCACTAGTTTTTACCAGGGATGTAACGATTTTGGGAGTGAGACCAGAAAGGGTTGCATGTCCAAAGTCGTGTGGATTCCATCTTGCAAAACCACAACATGACATCCACGCCCCAAACAGCAGGAAGTAGTTATTACTTATTTTCAGTAGTAGATTAATACACATTTGGTCTCTAGTGGGTTTTTGTGGCAGCAGGAGACAAGACAATGTTGAGTTAATGTTTCTACATTTAGAATTTCATAGTGTTCTGGAATGAACTGGACCAGTGGCCTCATGCAAAGAAGGACATGAGTCTAAAACTGCTGTCAACTTTTTAAATTGTTATGTGCCAGCAGCAGACCTTTCCTGCTCTGGTACGTGCAACCTAGGTAATAACACAAGTGCTTTTCTCACCACTGCCCCCACATGCTGCATGCCTACGGGATGTGGAAAGCTGCGACCTCAGGGAGAGACTGAGCGATCGCTGACACACTGAAATGAGGATTATAGAGATGATGATGGAGTTCGGTTCTGTCGTGCAGTGCAGTGCTGTGGAGCCCCCAACTCTTTTAGCCTTTCTTTCTTTGAAATCAGTGGACATCACTCTGTTGTATTCTCAGCGCGTAGCCTGTGGATGAATGCAAGAACTAATTTCAGGTGGCTCAGGTGTCAGGAGCTTAACCTGTGGCTGCATGGACATTCCTAACAAACTACAGACATCAACATGACTGTTTTAATGTGTGTGTGTGTGAGAGTGAGAGAGAGAGTTATTTCATGGATGTGTGTGCATGTGTCTGGCCTCTGTTTATTTTTATATTAAAGTGTCACATTAATTTCAAATTAGTATTAATAGCGCTTTGACAGTATTGCCATCATTTCAATAACAGCCCAAATGACTTAGCTCTCTAGTTGGCTTTCAGGCACTTGTCATGCTTCATCAGAGGATTAAGTTTACTTACTTGTCATGGAGGGAACTTGATGGTTGAGATCTGTAGATCTTGAGTTGAGGAATGAAGTAAGCAAAAAACTTTTTTCTTCACACTGGAAAATAATAGGAGCATATGTTGCGTCGTTTTACAAGTTAACAGCAGGTGTCAGAGCCCCACACTTTTCCACATTGGAAGTTCAAACTCACAGCAGCCACTAATGTGTATGTTTCAAATAATAGCTGCAGCATGTAAATAATAAGCAATAAGGTTGGTGTTAGCTGGTATTTTCTAGCATCATATAATCCCATGAAAAGACCAAACCAGCTGTGTCATGGTAAAGCTGTGCAACTGTTCATTCCTATGCAGCATGACACCTTCTACACAAAGATGGGACAGGTTTTTACTTTTCCCTTTTTTTTGCTGTCTCTTAAACCTTTTGCTGTATGAGAGATTTTGCAGCTGGTGTCTAAATTAAACATTGCTGTAAATATTCTCATTAGTGCATGTTCACACTTAGACGTATTTATTGTATCTTTTTCGTATCACAGATTCTTCTCTCTGGAATCCATGAGAGTGAACAAAACGTGGTCATCTGTGCAACTATGGTTCCTTGTACTATTTGTGTTGTAACTGAGTGATACATGGGCTGATTTGAATGTCTGATTTCATATATTTATTTGAATATTAATCCTCAGATGAAAGCAAACTGGTATTTTATTTTTTATAAAGCCTGTGGAATAACTGGAAACATTCATGCCTGTAAACCACTTTTTCAAATCATATGTTCCTGTGTTTTAACCCTTCATGCTGCCTGCAGGACTGTCCACAGGTCCGCGTCACAATATTTTGTTTGCATACTGCATAAAGGCTAGCACACACTAGTAAAGTTGATGTGTAGTGTGATGAGTCTGCTCAAACAGGAAATGCTACTGACAGCTACGGAAGGACTGCGAGTTATGCTTATGGCAACAAAGCCACCTCACAGACAGTTTGACGTCTGTGTCAGACAGACTGCTCAGTTCTGATATTTATTATGAATTTTTTAATAAAAAAACACACAGCATGTTAAAGATGTCACGTCTGTTTGTGTGTCCAGAAACAACAGTTCATGAATATAGTGTGTCCATTTGTAAGAAATATGAAAAAGGAGAAACTGGTTTAAATTATACCTTTCCTGCAACCATGCTTTTTTGTAATAATAATAAAGGGTGGCATGATGGCTCAATGGGTAGAGCAGTTGTCTTCAAACCTGAGGGTGAGCAGTTTGATTCCCAGTCCCGGCAAGCTACGTCTTGAGGTGTCCTTGGACATGACACTGATACCCTGACCCTTGGTGCTTCACAGTGGCAGCCTGTCCACAAAGAATTTCCCCAAGGGGATCAATGAAGTATCTAACAAAAAATGTGTTGCTAATAAATATGTAAAACAGTTTCTACATAAACTGAATATTATTTCCTTTATAAAGTAGAATCTGAAGCAGAAATAATATTAAGTGATCACAGTCAGCCACTGCACACTGAAAAACATGATTAAGTATTCATATTAAAATTATTAATTCACTACATGAAGACGCCATGTAGGATTTAGCTGTCAAAGCCCAGACACAAGTACACACTGGAACCATTCAGCTACCAGGAGGCTCAGACTGGTTCTGTTGTTACTTGTGTCCCCGCACATTCAGAGGGCTGTGAGGATTATTCCTTTCATTAATAATTCTTCTTCTACAGCTATTCACAATCCTGCTGCTCTTTATTAGCATTACATTTCCAAGTTAAATATTTCTTGATGATGTGACGTTGTACAGGTTGAATATACGTTTTTCTATGCACATGTTTTTTTACAGCATCATGCTGCAGCGTTGATTATGAAAGTATCTGATGTCTGTGTTATAACACAACCTAAACTCAGGTGTACTGTGTGGTTATCTGCACCAAGAGCATGCAACATGTAAGAGCAACACTGAAGACTCTAGAAGACAAAGTTCAGGTCATTCTGCATTCTGTTCTTTTAAACAGTCAATGGATAAACTTGAACTTTCTTCTACACTTTTTATACTGTATATCAGTGCAGTTTAGTAATACACACACTGACTTCACTATGCACACACTCTGAGGTGTTTAAAGTACACAAACTCAATGCTCAAGCACAAGTATTTTCCTAGAAGGATACTTATTACAAGTAGAAGTAACCTTTATTTTTTCTACTCAAGTAAAAGTACTGAAGTACAACCTCGAAATGTTACATAAAGTTAAAAAATAAACTCATCCACTAAGAAAACAGTGTATTTATGTAGAATGTAATGCTGTTAAAAAACATAAATATAGAAGTTTAATCCAAAATTGTTTGAGAAAGTTAAATATTCTAACAAAAATATGTTGTTACCTACAGACTATGGACCAAAAATAGCAGGAGCTGATTTTACCACCTTATTCAGTGACAGGAAATTTAATCCATCAATGATACATTAGTGTTTTATTGATATATAATGATTTTTATATGAATCTAACCCTGCAAAAATTTTAATTAATTTAATAATAATAATAATTAATTTCTAAACATTTAAATTAAAAAACAGGTTCACGTCACCGTACATGGTTGTAGTATTACTTTTATAGAAGTAACTCATCTGATTATTTCTTCCAGCCGTGGTTCACTGTATGGTCTTTCCAGCCTGTCATAGCAACGTCCATCACCTGAGGGCGCTGCAGGTCATTTTATACTAAGATATTATGTGTGTTGTTGGTTTTACGAGTTTTCATTGTTGTTGATTCAACAATAAAAACCATTTGCGAACCAAATAAATAACCAACAAATATTTCCGTTTCGTATGACGTGTTCATCATCATCATCAACATCAATAATATTTAGTCTCAGGTATTTCAGGGGTATAAATACACACAGTCTACACCACTTCAGATTCAGTACTCAACTATAAGTACTGTCAGTACCATTAGTAAAATATAGTGTACAAAAGTCCAATAAGAAAACAACATGTTTTAAAAACTGCTGAATTTGATGCTGTTGGTGACCGAGTCCAGATTTATGGATTTTAAATTTCGATTTAATAGTTTTAAAGAAAAATTCAAAAAGATTGACAAAAGTCTGTGTTACTATGGTGACACCTGCAAAATTTAACTAGTAAATAAAGCTGTTAACTAAATATTTAGAAAATTATAGTGGAATAAAAGTAAAAGTAACATAAAATGGAAATCTTCAGTAGCTCAAAACTGTACTTGAGTAAATGTATTTAGTTACTTAGCACCTCTGGTTCCAGCAGCACGTCATTATTGGCTATTGACTGATTATTGACTCCAGATTTAAAGCTGCACTGAGCAATTTTTTAAACCAATTAAAAGTATACATAAAACCAAACATTACTGATGAAATATTATTGTGATTAGGATTATTTTTTTCTTTATTCTTTTTGTAGTCGGGGTCATGCGCGCGCTCCGTGGCAGGTGCCAGAACCGGATGTGGCCGGGGGGTTCCGTTCGTGTCTCAGTAGGGTATATAAAGCTGTGAGCTGAAGCCGGCGCTTCCTCACAGTGTTCGGGATTGTCCAGTTTTTGTCTCCTCACGAGACTCAGCGCGCTGGAGCCACAGACACGAGGTGGGTCCATCGTTTTTTTTTCCTG
The DNA here is from genome assembly GCA_034779795.1 of Ctenopoma multispine. Lineage (NCBI taxonomy): Eukaryota > Metazoa > Chordata > Actinopteri > Anabantiformes > Anabantidae > Ctenopoma > Ctenopoma multispine. Next base: position 1,280,202 of record JAUYWH010000015.1, on the reverse strand, counting down.
TCGTGGTGTGTTCAATGAAACTGTGACGATTAAAAGTTAAAAACAGTGAAACACGGAGCCAGAGTACGGATTATCAGGACCCGATACAGCATCATGCTCTTCGTGCTCAAGCTTTAATTGCTCACATCACCCTTAATTGCTTAACTTCCCTTTCAGCTGACATCACTCCCCGCACGGCTCGTGCGAAAGGACGCAGCACACGCGTGTGCATGTATGTAATCCCGAGCAGCACGTCCAGAAACCTGCTTTCATGTTGCTGGTGTTCTGTCTGCTCTGAGCTGTTTACTAAACGTTTACTTCTGATGCTTTCACGATTCATCCAGAGACAGCGCGCTGTAAATGCAGTGTCACGGGGTTGGCAGCTGCCCAAACTCGGCAGCTCTATCTCTGTCCAAACACCGAGCCCTAGCAGCATCTTTTCTGTGCTGCAACTGCACACAGCTAAACATGACCCTCTTCTCTTCCAGTGTGGAGCTCAACAACATGGTGCAGCTTTCGCCTTCCCCCACCCTGGATGTCACCACCCCTCTTGAGTGCACAGAGGGCCCAGTTATGGCTGGGAGCTCCAAGGTGGGCTCGCCCAGCGGGCAAAGTGCCCTGCGCCTCGACCTGGAGGTCTCCACTGTCTACCTCGGTTACGAAACCTACATAGAAGACGGCCTCATCTGCCTCAAACATAAAGTCCGCAACTTGAAGAAGAAGAAGGTGGGATGGTGAGAGGGGGGTGTACAGCGGGGCTGAAAGCTGGATGAAGATCTGATATGTGTGTGTGTGTCCACAGCTGAAACTAGAAGACTACAAGAGGAGGCTGGAGCAGGGTGAATCATTAAACAAGGATCAAATGGTGAGACTTGGCAACACCTATGATGTCAGTAATGTATATGTGTGTGTTTGGGGAAACTGTATTTGTCTCTGTTTTCCAGGCAGCTGTGAAAATGTACGATGAGGTGATGCATAACCTGGAATTTGCAAAGGAACTTCACGAAACACTGGATGGCTTGACTCAGAATGTGAGTGTTTAGTCGTCTCGATTCCTATTGGGGATTTTGAAATGTTAACTTACTTTTTGACAAAGTCAATCTAAACTCTATAAAACACGATACAGTTGATACTGTACTTTGAAATTGAAACTCTTCTAAACTAACAATTCAATGTCCTATTTCCAAACTGGTCTTGAATCATCTACTGCAGTTGCTGAGAGCCCAGAAGAAAGCAGCAAAGAAGGAGCAAATGGCAAAGGTGGAGTTGGAGAGGAGGCGTCTAAGCATGGTGCTTCAGGTGCAGCACCTGCTCCACAGCCTGCAGCAGGACCATGTGAAGAAAGACCTGCTCACTGGGCACAACCAGGCGCCGCACATCCCAGCCCAGCAGCTGCACAACCTGAGTCAGCTTACCACCCTGCTGGGAGTCAAAAGGGATAACAGACTAAGGTAAGCGTCATAGCCAGCATGTAGTTTTCAGTCAAGTCCATTTGTGTCCTGTCTACACAGGTTAGAAAGGCTGAGACATTGTTCTGTTTGTTGTACTTATACGTAATGCTGTGTTTCACAATACAGCAGTAAAATGAGGATGTTTGCACCTTGTTGTAAGTGCTGGACTAAATGGTAAAGTTTGTGAAATTCAACACGCATTAGCTGTGCTGTGCTTGAAGTTGAACATACTTAAATTTATAGTGGTGCATCCCTACTCAGCACAACACAACAGACAACAAAAGCACAACAGCGAAGTGAAAACCTGCATAACAAGGTGACACCCACACTATTTTTTTCAGTTCAACTTTATTTATATAGCGCCAATTCACAACACAAATCATCTCAAGGCTCTTAACAGTGAAAGGTTTAAGACCTTACACATTATATAAATATATACAGAATAATATAGAAAACCCAACAGTACCACTTGAGCAGAACCAGGCTCAGGATGGGCGACCATCTGGTGCCAACAGAGATGAACACAACAAAAACAAGAAGCGGCAGACGAGGCACTAGGCAGGATAGCCAGCTGGACCAGCTACCACAGCTCCAAGGTTAAGGATACCTGCAGAAAGATACAGAGAGAGAGAGAGAGAGAGAGAGAGAGAGGGGATGAAGCACCTGGAACTAGGTGAGAGAGAGAGAAGTGCAGAGAAACGGAGAGCGAAAAGGAGGAGAAGAGCTCAGTGTGATATGGGGTCCCCCAGTAGACTAAACCTATAGCAGCATAACGAAGAGATGGTTCAGAGTCATCTGAGCCAGACTACATTTAGAAACTCTAGGAACCACAAGTAGACCAGCACTCTGAGAGCGAAGTACTCTGCTGGGATAATATGGTTCTATGAGGTCTTTAAGATAAGTTGGGGCCTGATCATTTAGGGCTGTATAAGTGAGTAGGAGGATTTTAAACGTTATTCTAGATTTAACAGGGAGCCAATGGAGAGAAGCTAATGTAGGAGAAAAATAATCTCTCTTGTTAATTCCAGTCAGAACTCTGGCTGCAGCATTCTGGATTATCTGGAGGCTTTTGAGTGAGCTATTGGGACATCCTATCTGTAATGAATTACAGTAGTCCAGTCTAGAAGTGACAAATGCATGGACTAATTTCTCAGCATCACTTTGAGACAGGAATATCCTAATTTTAGGAATATTTCTAAGGTGGAAGAAGTACGTTCTAGATATTTCTTTTATGTAGGAAGTAAATGATATATCTTGGTCAAAGATGACTCCAAGATTCCTCACAGTAGCACTTGAGGCCAATGCAAAGTCATCTAGTGTAGCAATCTGACTAGATGGCATGTCTGAGATTTTTGGGTCCAAATATAATAACCTCAGTTTTGTCTGAATTAAGGAGTAGAAAATTACAGGACATCCAGGCCTTTGTCTTTTAAACATGCTTTAAGATTTACTAAATGATCGGTTTCATAGATGCATATAATTGGGTATAATCTGCATAGCAATGGAAATTAAAACTAACTTTTAAATTTTTTCTTTGTTTATTTAGGGTTTCTGTTTTATTGTGGAGCATTGATACAAGGTTATGATTTTCGAGTCAAAGTGCAAACACTTCTTATATATTCTAGGGATACCGATATCGTGTATCGGCCTCAATACCACATTTTCTAAAGTACTCTTACTCGTTAAAAGTCCTCAGATACCGGGGAATGGTCTGAGAAATGTCTGTTTGAGCGGCGTGTAAGGGGTTAATCAGCTGCGCTGTGTGCCCGCCCCCAGGCCTCGGCTACAGCTCAGAGTGGGGAGAGGGCGAGGCGAGACATGTCAGCCATGTGGAACTATTTCAAAGTGAATGAATGACAAAACAAAGGCAGACCGCAAATTGTGCTCTGTGAAATTGTCCAGAGGAGGCTCAAAAGGTAGCGCATTATATGACTAAAGCTGTTACCTGTAAATTTAAATCATGTTTTTGTTAAGTACTCTGTATCGGTATCGGCGAGTACTGAAATGCAAGTACTCGTACTCGTTTTCCAAAAAAGTGGTATCGGTGCATCCCGAATATATTCCCTCTTTATGCAAAAGCTCCTCTGGCTTAGAGACTAAAAAGGCTTGTTTGAGCTTCTGTGTTCTTAAGGCCCTGCTTCCCACACCTTTCCCGTGTGTTCTGATTGGCCAGCTGTATGGGCACCCAAAATCTTGAAAGTACATGTGCAACATCAGAACATAAAAGGTGGTGGTATAAAAGTGGTTTGAAAAATTGCACTGCCTTGGTTTAATTATTTTAAGAGCCACAGCTGTGGCCCATTTTGGGATCATTGCTGACATATTCTCTTCTCTTCATTTATTGCAGTTTAGCAGAGCAGATGGAACAGGCAGCTCTGGTCTACTTGGACCTGCTAGAGGGGAGAGAGAAGCCAGTGGCTGGAGCCACATGTAAGTATATAAACCATACATATAGAAAAGTTTGGACCTCTTTTTACATATGTCAAAGTAATTCAGATGATTGACGCCATTATCTTGCCCACATTAGTTCATTAGATACAGGAAGATGGTTTGTTGTGGTATAGGTGGTCATCCAAAATGTAAAACTTAGTCCAAGTAGATTAGTAGTAGAATAGTCAAGTAACTAGTCAACCTTATATTGTGTAAACCCGTCTGCATAGATTTGGACTTCAAGATTTGGACTATGAAGAGCTTTCTGATGTCTTTCAGTTAAATTTTTGAAAGAGGAGCTCACCCGCCTGTTAAATTGCAAGTACTTCAGGTTTCTTCCACCTCTGCCCAACGACACTCCAAAGGCATTACAAAGCTCCACCAGTTACAGCAGTAAGAAAACCAACCTTGCATTTACTGTCAGTACTGTTGTGTGGGTGGAAATAAGTTGGGTGAAAACGTTGCTAATCTTTAATTGACTTAAGCTACCAGTACACCTTGGCCCGGTCTAAATGTTGAATTCCATATTTGTATTTCTTTTCTATCCCTATCAGCCATATCAAAATCAAAACCAGGTGATGTTTCTGAGGAGGTAAGACAAAGTAAATCTTGTTTTTGTTTCTATTTTATGTTGTTTATGTGACTGTAAGCATGTTTTAGGATCCACTGATGCTCTGTTGGTGATATGGCAGTCTTTCAACAGACTGTACCTGTCTGATATGGAGACTCCTTCCACTCAGAACTGGAGGGAGGACTTTGAGGCTCCTGATTGCTGGGATATGGAGTCCCCAGATGCCCCCCCCTCATCTCAGACTGCAGTCCATAAACCATGGAGAGGAGCTGCCACTTTAATCCCCAAAGTCCCAGTCATCACCAAGAAACAGTCTGAATGCAAACCGGTGAGGATATCGCCAAATACTGTGGGAACTGTACTGTTAGTTAGCATCAGAGTTAGCCATGAATTGCACCAGATCACATCCAGAATTTCAGCCTCCAGAGTGAATAGCATAAAAACTCCCACAAGATTTCACTTGGTAGCTCACCCGCGAAACGCCCACAAACACGTTTCATGTTACCAGTAGAAGAAGTCAGAAGATTTGCAAACTTCTGACTTTGGTGACTCAAGTAGTAGGATGTAGAAACCAAATCTGTGGTTTGGTTCAGAACATTTTGACCCACAATTTGGTCCATACCTCACTGATGATTTGCCCTTTATCGATACCATTTGATTTGATCGATACATTACACCCTTAGTAACCACCATCCTAAATCCACTAAAGCATTGCACCCTCAATCATAGGAAGTCTTGAGCAGTTTATCAAATTATGTTCACATCTACTTGGTTCAGTTTTCAGTCTCAAACAAGTCCAAGTTGGCAGTCTTCTGTCAAATCACAATCTGGTTCCAAACCCAAATTCTTTCAAATATCTCATGTGACTGACCTATGTGACTGATTGGCTGTCCTCCTAAAAAAAGTAACAGAAGTGCTTACTATAGTGCTGTATTTCATCCAGTAATTCTCCGGAGTGAACTCTGGAGGTGAAAGAAAAGACTTTTTGTAAGATGACTGTTAAGCTATGGTGTCCACACTATAGTAGAATGCATCATGTTCTCACCAGAGAAAAGAGAGAAAAGCCAAAGGTGAGCAAAATGCCAAGTTGGTAAGTACCAAACAGGTGTTTTAAAATGTGCTGACATCTCTACTTTTAAGTAGTTGGTAAATTGTCCTATTGTGTTTCCTTACAGGCAGTTCACATGGATGTGGAGGTTTTTAGCTCTCCAACTGACTTTCCCAAAGACCCAATCCTAAGGAAGCTGCACATAGAGGACCTCATAAAAAAGATCCATGGCTCCTTCAGTTTTATGCAGGTGGAATTTGGCTGTTTGCAAACCTGTCAAGTTTCTTTATTTACCATGCAGTAATGACTATTTAAAATTACCTTGTTATCTTTAGGAGTCTCTCCTGGATGGTGAGGGCTCCCCCACAAATGGCCACCCTAGATTGAAGAGACGACCATCTGGATCTCCCTCTCCTCTGGGTAACTTGAAATTCAGAAAGCTGTTGTGAACAGAGTGACACCTAGACTTTTCTCAAAACTCTTCATGGCACATGTAATGTTTCCCAACTTGCTAGTTGTGGACATGTTTGTCTTCAGGTATTGCCATTATCAAATTATAACAAGGCTGCAAACCTTGCTAATCAAACAGAAATAATCTTCAAACTGCTGCCAGAACTGTTCTGTGGGTCTGAGTTCATGGGATTCATTGACAGTAGCTCGGGGACCAAAACGTTGAAATTTTGGGTCCATGGCCTGGAAACTCCCCAGATCTTAATCCTATTGAGAACTTGTGGTCAATCCTCAAGTGGCGGACAAACAAAAACCCACTAATTCTGACAAACTCCAAGAAGTGATTATGAAGGGTTGCTATCAGGCAGGATTTGGCCCAGAAGTTGATTGAGAGCATGCCCAGTCGAATTGCAGAGGTCCTGAAAAAGAAGGGCCAACACTGCAAATACTAACTCTTTGCATAAATGTCATGTAATTGTCGATAAAAACCTTTGAGACGTATGAAGTGCTTGTAATTATATTTCAGTACATCACAGAAACAACTGAAACAAAGATCTAAAAGCAGTTTAGCAGCAAACTTTGTGAAAGCTAATATTTGTCATTCTCAAAACGTTTGGCCACGACTGTAGACTATTTCTCGAAGTCATATTTTCATAGGTCATATTTTGATATGTAATTTTCTTATTAATTTTCCCCCATATCTAATTAGCTCAGAGAAACTTCAGAAGCCCAGCTGAGGGCCTTCCTGCTGTAATGCAGGTAAGCTGTTATTTAGTTTTTCTGTCTGATAATTTAATTGTGATTTAAATGGAAATCACTTGAACTTCTTAACACTTCATCCTCATTCCCCACTCAGTCCACCCCACTGCCTAGCAGGCTTATGGAGCGCAGAGTCAGTCTAACTAGTGGGGACCAGTGCCTGGAGATGTGTGACCTGGAGCTTTCCTCAAAAGACCTACCTCATGTAAGAAGCAGCATGTTTGCTATGACATACAATGTGTTTTTTGAAACACCAAAACTCCAAGTGGCTCTTCAAGTTTTCTTATCTCTGCAGGAGCGCAGTCAGTCGGCAGAAAGAAAGGGATTTTCCTCACCCTCGCTCTACCGCAGGGAGTCAACAATCTCCATCAGCCTGGAAGAGGAGAGGCATCCTCCTGTAAAGGATCCCGTTCAGAAGTCGCTAGGCAATTATTATTAGCTGCTGTGAAATGTAGTAGATTTTCTTTTAATACCTTTAAAACTTTTGTGTTCCAGATGCCACTAATGGAGTCAGGGAAGCAGTCCCCATGTAATGGAGTGGCATCTTGCATCTCCAGCCCCCCTCAGGAACAGACTTTCTCTACACCCCCAACAAGAAGATCAACGACCTCTGCACAATTTCAGAGCATCCAGTCAGTAAGTCTTATTTTTGCATTATTCTGGTTTGGAATTTTTTGCATTATTCTGGTTTGGAATTTATGCTATTAAGTCCCAATAGTTTGATTCCTACTATGAGCCTGCCTCTAATTACATAGTTTGCCATTACAGTAAAGTTGTTTTCATCAACCTGCATTTATTTTTGTCACGACATGATGGTGTTCCTAGAAACGCAGCTATTCAATTTAACTTTAGTGCCAAATCACAACATAAGTCAAGACCTTACACAAAATATATACACAATATTTGTAGAAATAATGATTTTTATGATTTCCATCATGTGAAAATAGTCTTGTCTGCTCATGGATGTAGGGCAGTAACAAGAAGCAAAAAACACAGGAAGAATATGAGCCGGACTGAAGTTGGATCATGTTCTTTCTCTTAAATGGGGTCTTATTTTCTGGAAGCTGCTTTGATCTTTTCCTTCTCACTGTAGGTGTTCGAGGTGAGTTCCTCCTTACCCCAGAACGGGGAACTGAACTACAAGCCAGAATCCCTAGTTTTCCCTGAGCCGGGGTACAGCACTGCCAGTACCCAAACACCACCTGAGTTTGCTCCCTCAGAAGATGAACAGCCAGGTATTTGCCAAATTTTTTTCCCTCTTTCTTTTAACCTTCAGACTGAATGATCAGCAGTTGTCTGAGACATCTGTGCTGCATTATCTTTCTAGCGTACCAGTCGGATTGCAGTGTGGGTAATGGTGGGCAGATCTTCCTGTCTCCAGACCAGTCAGGTGAAAGCGTGGGTCGACCAGGTCAGCCATACTACACCAGAGGATCTGTGAGAGGTATGGCACGTGGCGGCAAGGGACTGGCACAAACGTTTCGCTCTTCTGGTTGGCATCGAGGTATCTCTCCTCACCTTTTTTTTTTTTTTTTTTTTTTTGTCGTTTTTGGTTTTTTACAATTCCTGCAATTTCCTAAAATTTTGTGCTAGGCATCTGTTCCAGATGAAATTAACATTGTGTAGTCTATTGGCTCTCTAAGTACCACCATTATGACCAGAGGTGGCTAGTAATGAGTTACACTTAAGTAACTTTTTGGGGGGAAAAATATTACTTTTAGAAGTAGTTTTACTGCACCATACTTTTTACTTTTACTTGAGTAGTTTTGTGAAGAAGAAACGCTTCTTACTCTGCTACATTTGGCAACCTGTTACTTATTCTACCAATTAGTTTCACCAGTCACACATAGAAACAATAATCGCAAATAAGGTCGCTAAATTGATTTAAGTTGGTTCCTGCTGACGCGCAGAAGGCAGACATCTGTACAGCTTTTGCGCATACTTCACCCGTGAGATCACCCATTAGATCACTCTGGATTCAGAAATAAATGTGATTTACCATCACATCCTGATCAAAAAACATTAACAGACATCGCTGAAGTACAAGCCTGTTTCTGTGACTGTGCATAATGTCGTTTTTACAGACTCCTAGGATGTCTGAATTAAATGTCCTTAATTCAGATACCAGATTTTGGCTACAACATCATGTGAATGAAAACACTGTAACACGTGTAATTTGGATGCGGTGTTGTGACTCTAAAGCTGTGAATAATGTTAGAGTAAAGTGTATAAAAGTCTGACGGTCAGACGTCATTTAGCAGGACACAGTTCACCTGTAAACTGATACTTTGTGGTTCTGTTTGAGCTGCCAGAGAGGAACACACTGGACTTCAAAGCAGCTATATGACATTTAGTAATACATGCTCTGGATTTATTAACCAACAGACTTCAGCAGCTACATGTCAGATGTCTGACATGTGACTGTGCGTAAATACAGCCTAAGAGATCAAACGGATGAAGTGTGCACACCCAGCTGTCTGACTGGCAACGTTACCGACCTGTGTTTTGCTAACGTCTCTTTCAACTACAACATCATGTAAATGAAAACACTGTATAGTGTATGATTTAGACTAACACTACGGAATTCGGGATGCCATGTTGTGAGTCTAATGCTGTTAGTAATGTTTATGGAGAAGTAAAGTGTATAAAAGTCTGACATTGCCCAGTGCACCAGAGACAGTTCAACTTTAAACTATAGTAGTAATGGTATTAATGGTAATATTTAATTTTTGCAAAAAAATTCTCAGGTGTTCCTGCATACCACTAGAGGGAACCTGCATGCCATAGTTTGAGAACCACTGGTGCAGTCTGACATGTCAGACGTGCTGCCTGACATTTGGTGCTGCAAAGAGACTTAATCCTGTTGAGTTACTTTTGAACCTTAACAGATTTCTGTTCTTCAGGAGGATCCTACATCCCCCAGACTCATCTCAGGGACTCTGGTCCTCTCCTCTATACTTCTAGAGTGAGTAAATCCTCATGTAATGTAGTGGTCTTGTTGGCTCTGACTACAGATTAGTATATAAAGTTAAATTTCTTTGAACTATATTTGGAAAACTAGTAGGTGACCCCTGTTTAGGGTTTAAGTCTTTGCTTTGCTTGGGCCACTCAAGAACAGACGGGTCTGACTGAAGTCACTCAAGTGTTGTCTCGGCTGTTTGCTTCAGGTCCTTGTGGAAGAAAGCTTCCACGACCCCTGGGGGGTTATTGCTGAAGAAGGCACATTAGTGGCCAAACGTCATCTTATGGAAAAAGATCCACACTGCGTAACTGTCAAAATACTTTTATCAGATAAAGCAATGTGAAAAGTATAGAAATAACACCCCAAGAATGGTCCTTAAAATCAAAGGTTGTCAGCAGAATGCTAAAAGGTCATGCAACAAACAAGTAAGCACAAGTCAAGAAACCTTGTTGCTTTTGTGTTTTTAAATTTTGTTGGTATTTTCTCAGGAGTCTGGATACCAACATAGCTACAGACGAGGAGGTGGAAGACATGGCTCCAGTGGTAAGAATGCAGGCTGTAACTCCAAGGTTACATACAATTTGTCCCACGGGGAAGAACGTTTACACAAAGAAGGTGCTGAAGATGTGACAGTTGCTGGGAGGGATGGGTATTGTCTTGCTAAAGGTTTTGAGTATATGTATCCGAGTTTCAGTACCCAGCTATGGTAGCTCACGGAGAAAATATTTAACTTTTTGTGTCGTCTCTGCAGTGGCCTGGAGTGACTCTTCCCAGGTGAGCAGTCCAGACCGGGAGGGAGCCTTCACAATTGTGGACTCTGGCCATGGGGATTCGCTGTCAGTCTCCACTGTGGAGGTCCCACTAACTCCCCACAGTCACCACCATGCCACCCTGCTACCCATGCAGCTTTACCCACTTTCCCAGCCACTGCGAGTGGCCTTCACAGCCTCTCGCACTGCCAACTTTGCTCCAGGTAACCTGGATCAGCCCATTGTGTTTGACCAGCTGCACAGCAACTTGGGAGAGATGTACGACACCCACATTGGTCGCTTCACCTGCCCTGTCAACGGAACCTACGTCTTCATCTTCCATATCTTGAAGCTCGCCATCAACGTGCCACTCTACATCAACCTCATGCGCAATGAAGATGTGATGGTGTCGGCATACGCCAATGACGGAGCCCCAGATCACGAAACGGCCAGCAACCACGCCATCCTGCCTCTCTTCCAAGGAGACCAGGTTTGGCTCCGGTTGCATCGTGGTGCCATTTATGGTAGCACATGGAAGTATAGCACCTTCTCTGGCTTCCTGCTGTACCAGGACTGAGCTGCTGTCAGCTAAACAGCCCCCTTCTACCATTGTCTGGAGTGTTAAATCATCAATGAGTGCTAAGCAAACTGATATTTCTGTATTGTGGTCAGACTGCATGGCAGTGCCCTTTTTACCATGAAGCACCCTCATACCATGAGGTGCATCAGTGGCCAAATGGTATGTGTATTTACAGCCATTATCTACATAGGCAATGTGACTACTTGACCTCTACCAAATGAATCTTATTTCCCCATGAATGTGTAGTTAAGACAACAGAATTCAATGGACCATAACTAGTACAACTAGGCTTTGATTACATGTCCTCCTGCTGTAAAGCATAGAGTAACAGCCGTTCAGTCCACAGGTCACTAATTTCAGTGAGAACTCTAATGCAATGTGATGAACTTGTGCCTTTTTATTTACTGAATGGCTCTGGATAACTGAGCACATGTTAAACAGCTGAATGTGTAATGCTGAATGACTTACTGAAAAGTAAATACTATCAGCACTTTGCTTGCTCCTATGCATTCTGTCTTATGTCGCTGTGTGAACGCAAAGCTAAAGAATGGAAAGATTGTATTCTGGGTGGTGGGTAGTGTCAAACACTAAAGGTCGAATTGTTGCACTAACAGATTACTGTAAAGAGATGGAAGTGATCCCTTGATGTACCAATGTTGAATAAAAGATTAGCAGTGAAGTTGGTGCTTCATCTTTGTCATGCTTTTTCTAAAATAACAGATCGAACTGCACAACACATGCACAACAGTGCATTTATTTAGCTAAAACTCTGAAGTTCCTGAGTTGTAGGGTTTACACGTGTTCCTTTGTGATGGGGTTTTACAGTTAAACACTACTGTGATGAGTTCTGGTTTTCAGAACTGCATAAAAAGGCAGTTCTGTCATGTGATGAGGGGAATTCTTAGTCTGTTTTCAGGCCTTTTAACTAGGTGCTAATATCTGAGGACTAACAATATGACCATTTTAAAGGGCAGGTTTAGAACCTATCCAGTTAGACTTAAAACTATAGTCAGGTGCCCATATGTAGAAACTGAAATAAATCTTACTTGCTCCAACTATTCCTGATCATACTGGCCATGAGGAGGTGCCTTCTACAGCCTTTTCAGGGGAAGTGATTAGTTGGTTAACATCCAAAACCTAGCCATGTAATTACCCACACTGCAACTCAAGACGTTTGGTCACAGATTCAGGAGTTTTGTCAGTGGTACCTAATTTATCAATAATCTTTTATACTGCAGTGAGGGCTAGCAGGTACAAAGGTTTGACCAGTTCACTTTCTAACTTACTAACGATCTTTTTACTTTTACATTTTGTGGACTCCCAACTGATGCTGACTCAAGTGACATTACCTGGGTATTTCTATCAGATTTCAGACACATTTAGCTTTTTTTTCCACATATGCACATTTTAATTCAAATTCAGTTCGGCATTTCCTGTGTGTGGTTGCTTAATGTTATGTACTTAAACATGCAGGCATATGGATATTGGTATTAATGACAAAATGCTGACATTCTGGCTTTAGGTTCTAGGTTTGTAGTGAAGTACTGGACAAATGTTAACATCCACTTAATAATGCTTCAAGAATTTATTGTGTACAAAATGTTAGTGTAATCTGTCTAGTTTTCTATACTGGTGCTATTAATTAAATTTTATGTGTATATTGCCAATTCACAACATAAATCATCTCAAGACACTTTACACAAGATCTAAGATTTCGATATATATCCATCCCACGGAGCACTGTTCAAGCGATCATTCAGAAATTCAGAGAAATTCAGAAAAGTATGGCACAACTGTAAACCT
>JAUYWH010000015.1:1233819-1247967 GCA_034779795.1 Ctenopoma multispine | reverse complement strand
GTGCAGCACCTTGGTGAACAGTCCTGTGTTTTATAAATACATTTATTAAAAGAAACTTATTATTGTAAAAAAAAAAAAGCAGATTAAGCAGATTAAACTGCATAAAGATGCTCATACTCTACATGTGACTGTGTCTCTGTGTCAGACTCTGAACATGAAAAGCAGGTTAAATAATGAACGGACGTTCTGAAGTGTGGTGATAACTGAGGAGACTAGTTACTCTGTGTACTAGTCCAGAAGTATCGGTACCGCAGTAATAAAGCACGTTAATGTGAATGTCTGATGAAACAAAGAATTTTAACCAGTTGAACTTGATGCTGTTGTTAATATGCATGTTTTACATTTTTAGTTTAATCAGCAGACGTGACTTTGTTTCATCATAATTTTAACACAAATTATTTATTATTAACACATTTATTTCAGCATGTATCTGCCATCACGTGTGCACATCTTATTGTCTACTGCTGAAGGAGCTGCTCTGGGCCTAGTGTCATGCTGGGGCTGAGAGGTGTCGTCCATGATGCTTGTCTCACCCAGCGGGCCAGCACAGAGCTGGCAGTCTTCACCAGTCCATTTATTTAGTCTTTTCCAGTTCACCAGTCACCACCAACCGGTTCAAGTGTCCAATAGATTTTTGCTGCTCAGCGACACACCTGCTGAGAAACCCACTCTAGTTATTGGCAGCTCAATACTCAGGAATGTATTCCTGGGGTCAGAGCGGGTCACACTGAGTCCTATTTAAATCTCCTGTCTAAGGATAAACGTAAGTACAATAAGACAGTAATTAGTAGACAGTAATTCAGGAGGTAGTTAAGCAGGTAAGGTAAGATAAGATAAGAGAGATCTTTATTGTCACTGTTGTCGGCAGCTCTGATTTTAGTAGCATATAAAACAAACTCACGAATACAAATGCAAATAATTTTTCAATATACAATTAGCAGCAAGTGATAAATACTGTGTTATTACTACGTACGGATTAGCAGAGAGATGCATATATATATATATATATAAAGAATTATACGTATTAAACAAGTGGTCTGTAAACATGTGTCATTTGAGAACAAGCTGCTGTGTGGAGTCGGTAGACTCCACACAGCAGCTTGTTCTCAAATGACATAACATAGAAAGCAGGTACAGGGTTGTGGGACTGCAGTTCAACTTTTAGGTCAGATTTGACGGCCTGTGGATAAAAGCTTTTTGAGTCTTCTCCACCTGGTGGGAAATCTGAGTCGACGGAGAGGTCAGCCGTGACATGAATCCCAAGGAATTTGAAGCCCCTCCCCCTCTCATCCTCCTGTCCATCAATGTTGGGGTTCGGAGTGCTCCAACCGCTTGTGTCTCCTGAAGTCCACCACCAGCTCTTTGGTCTTAGTGGTGGTTAAGTCCAAGTTGTTGGTGACACAGAAGCAGAAGCTGTTCTTGGTGAATAACAGTGATCTCATGTCTTGATACAACAAAAGAAACACACACGTTACTGGCTTTACTGAGGTGGAATTTATTGATAAAGAAAAGATGTAATTAATTGCTGAAGTAATCTGTAATATAACAAACACACATGTAACATAACTATGAAAGTACTGTCAAGATGGGAGCTGTGGACCACTAAGTATAACAACAGAATAGAGATGAAAATAGGAGGTTTACCAATTTAGTTGTCTTTGTTGATCAGGACACCAGCCTACATAGCACAGAGAGAGAGAGTTACCGTCAGCCTACTACAGGGGAAACTTGGCTCGTCCTCCTGTCCTGATTAAACCACTGTGTCTGAGTGGGTAAATCAGCCTCAGCTTCTCTACCTGAGCTTCCTGGTCACTCTGCTGCTGAGTTTAACTTGAACTGAGGGAAACACGGGAAGAACCTCTGTAATGAAGCAAAGTCTGATCAACATGAAGTAAACAGTTCACCTGTGGAAATACATTGTGAGACAATGATGAAAAAAAAGAAGAGGAAGATCAATAAAATCAACAACACAGGGACAACTGCGGTATCTGAGTCTCACAAAACAAAGACAAAAAAAGAAACAATCACACGCTGCAACAGTCAAACACTGTACTCTGTTTTTCTAAAGCTGCCACCAGATCAGACAGTAACAGTTCAACTGCAGTAACCTGGTCCAACCAGCAGGGGGCAGTCCCTACACATAATTATACTCTCTGACTGCAGTACCTGTGTACTTGTACCACTGTATTTGTACTTTGTCTCCCTGCAGTCGCTCTGTGGATTTCTGCTCATTTCTTGTCTCATTGTGCGTTTGGAATCATTTTGTGTCTTTAACTGAGCTCTCACTCACTCTGGACTTATCTGGTCTCAGACACTTCACACTGAACCCTGTTTCCTGACTGTGGCTTCATGTCGGGCGGTTCCCTCTGTGTCAGTGTCTGTTTCAGATACTCAGAGAAACCACGTTGTTACTGCTGTACTGCTACTTTTAGACTCACAGTACATGTTAGAACAAAGCAGAACTTTACAGACACGGTCAGGTCTCTACTGGACTGTGAGGCAGGTTGAGTTAGTTTGTGAGTGAGAGAGAATAAAGTCCCAGTGGAACTGAAATGTCCAGAGTGACGGCTGCCTTTATACTGAGAAATCATACAGATTCATGTTATCCAGGTCACTTAAGTTTGTTGGAAGTGATAGAGACTTAAGGCCAAGACACACTGAAAGCGCCTGATGTGTGTCAAGACATTTGCGCACATTGTTTTCTATGACAGAACATACACTGTACACAAATTGACACGAGTCAACTTTCTGGGATTAGAAAATGTTCTATTCCCCCTGGTGTTGATGTGTGTTAAACCAGCATTTGCTTTCTGGACTGAAACTCTCCGGCCGCTGTACTTACACTACTCCTCTCGATAATGAAATCTGTTTCTTTAGTTTTGCCGCGGGTATTGTGCAAATGTAAATATGCAGACATCACTCAGGCAGCACGTGAGGACAACGAACAGTATACTTTACTGACAGATCCTGACTGATCATGAAAAATGTATGAAGTTACTGATGTTGTGACACCTGCAGAAATGTGCACAGAAGTTCTCACCGTGCAGATGTTTCATATGAATCCTTTAACTAAATCTCAGGGAATTATTCTGCACACAGCTGGAAGCTACAAACTAAACTTCAGTGACTTAATGGTGTGAAACAGCTCGGATTAAGCTGGAATGAGGAGACGTCTCTGTGAGTCTCCTTCATTAATACGCTGCAGACTCTTTAACCTTTTGTAACAGATTGATCCAGTCCAGTGAATCAAGACTGAATTTCCTTAGTCATGTCATGTCCCGTTCTGGTTTGTGATCAGTGCAGGTCACTTATCCCAGCATCTTTTCTCAGCACTTCTCCCCTGCTCCAGACCTGTGCCTCCTCAACCTCTGGTGGATTCCAGGTCTTCCTCATGGAACCAGCTCTGTGTTATGGAGAGTTTGGAGCTAGTAGCTAATAGCAGGCTATTTATTGCCATATGTAAAAAAAACCAATGCTGTATCCATGGTAACGTGTTGCCTTCAGGCAAAGTCACCAAAAATCCTCTCACAAACAGGGAATCAGAAAGATCCAGTCAGACAGACTCCACAAAACTAACAAAAACAACACGCAAAGAGAGAAGCTGCTGTAACAGACTGCAACCCAAAGACAGCATTACAGTAGTGAGTTAAAACCTCCTTTATTTGATTCACATTAATCCGAGCAGAACATGAAAACAGGCTTTAGAGAACAGGTAAGATTAAGGTAACAGCTTTTAATCCTCTGAGGAAAAGAGGTTCCACAGAGTAAAAATCACTTCAGAATAAATGTACAGTAGAAAAAAACAGCAGAGTAAGAATAATGGTCTTAGTTCAAATAAAGAAGCAGAATCAGTGTTATGGTTCCTCCATAAAGGACAGGTGAACTCTGGAATCAGGATTTTCATCCCTGAACTGATGGAACAACAAAGATCTTTGCTATTTAAGATGTTACAGAGAAAAACATTGATTTAACATCAGCTCCAATAGAAAAACTAAATGATCAGTAAATGTAGAGAATGATCCAGCAGCTCTGGATCAGGTTCTCAGAGACAAAGTCTGGTTTCTGTCACTAACATTTAGTGATTGGTTTTTACTGGTAACATTTAGTGATGTTTTTTACATGCAGCACTAAAAGCAGGACCAGATACTAGGGCTGGTACGATATGATCAAAAATCCATATCCCAGTATATTTTTTTTCTGTCACAATAGACCTTTTATATGCCGGTATTTTCTAGTACAAAACGTTTCAGGTACAGTTTAAAGTCAGAGGCATGTGTCATTACAACAGACGGTTGTCTGAATTTATAACTGAGACTTGTTTCTCTTGTTTCAAACAATGAAAGTCGTAAATGAAATAAATTGACTAATACTCAGAGAAGAGTCTTCTATATAATGTTCATGACTCATAAGTCTGACTTGACTCATACGTCTGTGATCAGTCTGAAATGTTTTACATTAGTGACTCGGTCACTAAGAACCTTCCAGAGATTCATGAACATTTCTGACAGCACCTGTCCTGCAAACTACTGGCAAGTGAACAACTGACACCGATCAAGTGTTTTTCATAGCTTTTTAAAACCATCTTTTCCATGTTTGCATTGTTTTGGGACCAGGTCTTTAGTGAAATGGTATCTTACTGCGATTGTTATCTAGCTATCCATTCTCTTTTTATAGGACACAGCACAGGCCAACGATGCAGGTTTAGTGTATAACACATTAGCGATAGACTGAAGTTTAACTTGTTTCTTCAGGCCGGAGTTTGTGGCACTGTTGTAAAAGGATTTTAACATCATACTGTTTAGTTTTAATTGTTTAGTTTTATCTTAATCCACATCTTTACATTTTAAACATGAAATAAATCATTGTTCAGTTTTCACACAGCAGGAGTCAGACTGATGAAGATGCTGACAAATCTGTTCTTCATCCATCGTCCATCAGCTTCTTTATGTTCTGTCACATCAATAATCAAAGACTGATCAAACTGCGTGATCGCCTATCAGAGGAGCAGTGATCCTGAGGAGGAGACAGAGACAAACTCAGCACTGATCAGAAAGTGAAGCTGGTTTATTAATGTCTGACTCTGATTCACAGATGTGCTATGAACTGTGGATAAATAGAAGGTTCTCTCTTCACTTAGTACTGGTGGGTTTTACTGGGGCTGGTAACAATAAAGTGATGGGGTGTGGTCATTAAATCAGATCAGGTTTGTGTTATTATGGAGGAGCTAACATTAATTAAAGCTTGTAGCAGCAGAACATCTGATAACGGATGTGACTGTTACTTTCTGAGTGTTTCACAGGTTGTGCCAGTAGTCAAGGATGTCGTCAAAGTGTCTGAGTCTTTTTTTAAATATAAATGTGTGTGTTGGTAATAAATTCACAGAATGTAATTATAAAAGCCTAAGAAAAAGATGCCTGTATGTCTTTTAATCATAGCTAACTGTGTATTTTAACAGTTTTAAACTTTGCTGTCTGGAATGAATAAAGTGTAAAGATTCTGTGTCACATGTTCATTATTATTAATAAATATTAATTTATTATTAAGTGATTGTATAATTAAGAATAGTTAATCTTCTGTACATATCATACACAACACTGAGTAAACAGAAGGATGTGAGGTGATGAACGTTTGGTTAAAAAAACAGAAACACACAGAACTATTAATTATTTTAATTCTATTAATTCTTGTTTTTGTAAATTTGAACTTAACAACAATAAGTTTAGAACAACATCTAAACAGTAGAAATCCTGATGACAGATCTGTGTTCGGCTGAGGATTAGCTTTACTAGTACTGTTTTTAACAAAGACCAGAAATGATTCGTACTTCTGGATGTTACAGTCAGAGTCACTGCAGGTTCGGATTCTTTACACAATTTATACTGAATTTATACCAGAACCGATATTTAGATACAAACTGTCTCCACATAATCCACCCTGACTCTGAACATGTCACATGAGGATGAGGGAGGGTGGAGGAATCTAGAACCTATACTAGTCTGATCAACAGATAAAAGCCGAAAGACCAGAGACTGAAAAGTGAAACTCAGACGGAGTAGGAGCTGGATTAGTGGATCCTTTCTCTGCTAAAACAGAAACCAGAATCAGTTAGAATCCTGATGAAAATGTTTCTACATCACATTGAGAAAAACATCCTGGAAAACTGCTAATGTTCTTCTTCTCTTTTCTGTTCTTATGACTCTGGACCACAGGTTCTGACTGTAGGAAACATCAGATCTTTGGATGTGTCAGTGTGGACCTGCTGTCTGCTGGTTTTCTAACTGACTGGTTTCAGATCCAAACACGTCTTCTGTCAGTTTTAAGATTCACTTTTAAGATCTTTGGTTTAAAACAGTGAGTCTGTTTTTTACAAACTAGCTGAATCGGTGACGTTGAACTTGTCAAATCAAAGTTTATGTCTATGAGTACAGAATTCGAGCTTTAAGTCAGAATTTAAGTTTTTGTCTTTAGACGACAGAAACTGGATCAGTCTCTGTCTGACCAATCAGTCCAGTTATTACCAGGTAAGTGACTCCTTGTTGTAGACGGTGCAGGTGTTGGTGTTACTGTCTCCATCTGTGGGGTATTTCAGGGTCAGACTGAGGTCTCCAGTTTCCAGCAGGTTTCTGTTCATCTCTGTTCGAAACTGATCCTGTTCTTTAGGTTGATTAGAGCCGTTCTTATACACATGGACCTTCCTGTTGTTAGTGTCCCTTCACTCCACTCTGACGTCTTCGGTCAGGTGAACTGTGGCTTTCCAGGGCAGGACAGACTCCACCCCTGAATCCACCTCCACCAGTGGGACTGGGAGAAGAACAGACAGAACATGATGTGGACAGACAAATAGAACAGTTCTGACTACCTCCCCCCTCTTTGTTACCATCTGACTACACTTATCTAGTCTCAATGTAGTTGCGGTAGATCCTGGTGGTGTGGATCAGTGAATCAATGTCTTGTTCTTGGCATAAAGCTTTAAATCATCCATGTAGAGGAGGTGACTGACTGTTCCATTTTGTAGTCGGTATGTGTAGCCAGTCTTGATGATGATCTGGCTGAGGGGGTTCAGGCCTATACAGAGCAGCAGTGGGCATCTCCTTGGTAAATCATGTACTTGATGGTGGGATTGGGATTGTCTGTAGTGCAGACATCATCTTCTAGCAGGCTTTCAGAGGGTACTTCACTTGGTCTTGGTAATCAGCCACAGAGGCTCCAGGTTTCCATCTTAGCCATGAGCTCATCTCTCAGGTCAGCTGCTCTTGTATTCAGCCTACAGGGATCTGGTACCCAATCTTGGAGTGGTTATCGACAGATAATCCTGGTTCCCCAACATCTGATGCAGACCTTGTTAATCTGGGCGACGTCTGAACCACACAGAATAAACCTTTTTTTGGAGAACAGACAGAGATCATTGTTACACACTGTACCAGTCGTGATGTTTGGACAAATACGGTAACAGGCGGTGAACTGTGTGGCTGTCAGCGGCACACATTAACCTGTTTATGTGGTAATTTTTCGTGGTCTTGATTTGGGTGTGTAGTGTGATCATTAAAATTTAAAGGGATTGTAAATCTAGTTCTCAGTCTAAGTAAATTTCAGTAATAGTCAACTTTATTCATATAGAAACCTAATTTCCCAACAACAAAACTGTGGCCACTAACTTCTTGAACTACTAGTCATTCAAAGATTCAGAAAACTTTATTATTGACAGGGGGAAATGTATTTGCCTCATTACAGTCACTCTCAGTTAAGAAATAAAGAAAAGAAAAGAACCACAACGAGAAACAAAGATCAGCATCAACACAGAATACTAATACACAGAGGGGGGAGGGAAGAACAACAATCATAATAATTAAACATCAAGTTCTGCTTGTAGTAATTTGCTGTGCAGAATTTTGTATCAGGTAGTAATTTGTAGTAGTAAAATTGTCTCTTTTTTATGTCCCTCCAGGTCTTTCTGAGGTCACTTATGGTGAGGTTGATGACAAATAAAACATTTTTAGTTTAGTTTTACATTTTTTTATTTTATCTTCAGAAGATAAAATAATGTACCTACACATTTATCTGTGTGTCTTCTGTCCCTCTCAGGTCCCACTGCGGTCACATATAGTGAGGTTGTCATCAACAAGCAGAAACCTTAGTAAGCTTCACTTTCATCATCAAGAAGCTTCTGTCAGACCTCTGTTGGATGTTTCATGTCTCTTTTTGGTCCAACTGACAGAGTTCACATAATGTGCTGGTTTTCAGATATTTGTTTAGGGTTGAGGTCACAACATTAGAAGGCAATTCTAAAATCTTGCTTTATCTGTAATACAGCCAGCTGATGGTTTGAGATGATCGTCTTTCTTCACAATATCATCCATTGTACAGTTAATGTGATCAGCTGCAAACTTAAATCAAGCTTGAAGGTGTTGATTTGGAAGCTTCTTATGCTGGCACAGAGACACTCTTCAATCATCACTAGCAGGAAGTTAAGAGGCTGTTAAAGATGAATGTTGTACAATCTTATTATCTCAGCAAAAAAAAATCATAGTATTTAAAACTAAACTGTAGATTTCATCCCACTGACAAAGAGATGATGCTTTAGTGAATCAGATTTCTCTTTAATTGTAAAACAGTTTTTTGTAGTGCTCAATAAAATTTTTTTATGTAGCACCAGTTCACTTTATGAGGTAAAATAAAGACGTGAGACAGATTTATAAAGAAAACCCAACAAATCAGTAAACATGCAAAGTAAAAAAGTAAAATATTCTCACATGCTGAGACAAGAGACCAGACCAAAGCAGGAGAACTGTAATACCAATGTTCTACTTCTGGTATGTACAGTATCTCATACTGTGAAAATGTATAAACTTTGCATACACCACACACGCTGACTTTTAACCTCCCCTCGATGTGCTGAGTGTTCTTGTTTTGAGGAAGTGGAAAAACACGTTCAGCATAGCGAGACGACTACGTTTAACTTAATGCGTCAGAGACGTGTGAGACAAAGTGAACTTGTTAAGAACAGAGAGAACATGTGTTGGTGTTTTCTGTCCAGTTAATCTGATAAGAACATGCAGAACAAACCTGTGTGTATGAAAAGAAACTACTCTGATGATCAGGGAGCCTCAGGAAGACGGATTTTATTGTCTCTCTGTATCAGACAAGAAATAAAACTCACACAGACACGTTTTCTTCACTAGAGCCACATTTACACAGCGAGAGAGAGAGAGAGTGAAACAGAGAAAACTTCACACTTATAGAAACCTCCACCACCTCCACCACCTGCTACTGTCCAGTGTAACATTGTTAGTGTGTGTCTGTGCTGCAGAAGTTGTGTGTTGATCAGTGAGAGCAGGTAACATCACATATCCATGTTTCACACTGTAAATGATGATTAATACATGTAGAAATGTTCAGAGATCACATGTTTGTATGTCAAGAGGAATTTGAAGAAGGACACAGACACAGACCAACACATCAGCATCTGATTCTTCTTCTACTGTCACTTTAATGCAGCATTATTGTCATGTTTGATGTGACTGTTGCTGCTTGAAGAACAGATGATGTTAGAAATGTTAATTTAAAGTCCGTTTTTTTCTTTAGTGTTTACTTGTTGTAAACTCATTTACTGCTCTTTAAGTCACATGTGATGATGGTTCAAATCCAATGTGAAATTTCTGTGTTTAACCTGAACCTTCTTGTTACCGTGTACTAAAGAAGTTTTAATATGAACAACTTTATTTTGAAATCTCACACCCTCAGTAGTTTCTACTAACCCAGTGATCATTGATGTTTTCTCTCCTCTTTATAACCCTCTCTCTCAGTTTCCACCTCTGTCACATTCTCTGACACACGATAAAGGAGACTCTGATAGTCATTGTCTGAATCATTTATAATTTACTCAAACTCCATCTGTTTTTGGCGGGCCAAAAGTCTGTCTATATATCCAGCTGCCCCAGCCTCTGCAGTAGCGTGCACATTCAGCACACACGTGCACTCTCTCACACATACACATGCACGGAAACTAGAGAAGCATAGAGAGCGGGCCCCATGCTCGGTTTGCAGGCTGCAGGAGCCTCTGCTGGACAAGTCAATGTGCCTCCTCCCTGCTCTCCTCGCTCAGGACACTGGGAGCTCTAATGAACCAGTGGCAGGTTGAGCCCCCACAATGCAGGGGGGGCAGCAGAGACTGCAGTGGAGAATCACACTCAGTGAAGACTGGATTACAACAACTGTCCCAGAGATTTGGTGATTTCTTCTCTTCCTGTTGTGCAGTGCTGAAGAGTGATCGTGGTTTCTCAGAGGACAGATGGACCATTGTCCTTCACACCACTTTGTCCCTCTCTCCTCTCTTTTGATCAGTCGGTGCTGTGATGGTTATACCCACAGACATCTCTGATCCCACTGTGAATAACTAATAAATAAATTCTTAATCAGGTCTGTTTATCTGTATTAAATCAGCAGAACATCTTAAGGTCTGATCCAGTTGTGCTGTTGGTCGCGCTAATGTACCAAATAGTTAATTATCATCGATTATGAAAAAACAACAGCAGAAGAGAGACAGTCGTTCCCCGTCTTCAATCACATTCTCAGATACCAGACACCAGTCTGGTGCAAAGGTGTGCTGTTCCATCTACAGTACAGCCAACCAGAATGAAGGTAACAAAGGGTTTTTAAACAGGTGTCAATGAAGCGTCCCGGAACTCCATTGGAGGATCGTTTTGCAGACAGACCGACAGTCAACTGTGCTCTGGTTGATGTGTAAAGCTCAGGCCATTGCAGCATCACATAGTAACTTTGAGTATGTGGACATTCAATTCAATTCAGCTTTATTTATATAGCACCAATTTACAACATAAGTCATCTCAGGGCACTTTACAGTGTAAGGTTTAAGACCTTACACATTATATAAATATATACAGAGTAATGTAGAAAACCCAACAGTCCCACTTCAACAAGCACGTAAGGCAACAGTGGAGAGGAAAAACTCCCTTTAACGGAAGAAACCTCCAGCAGAACCAGGCTTAACCAGAACATGATCCTTATCAAAGTAAATTAACTATTATTACTGTGTTTAAGTACCACCTCCTGCTTCAGGATTCTCCAAACTCTGACTCTTGTTATATTGTGAGGTCCCCAGTTCAAATCTGGGTGGCCCCTGTGTCAGTTGTCTGGTTTTCGTCCTTAAACTGTTAGACTCTTAAAATGTACATTTTAAGTACATTTTTGAAAGAATTTTTGTACTTCTATGAGCAATTTCACTGCACCATGCTTTTTACTTTTACTTGAGTATATTTGTAAATAAAAAACGCGACTCTTACTCCTGTCGTCTAGAGACAAGAGAACAAATTAAAACTATATAGGAAGTCAGACAGAAGCAGTATGTTACTCCTTGCGTCCTGCAGCAGTGCCTGAGCTACCTCAATCAAGGCCTGTCACACTCCCTGACCTGGAAACAGATGAAGCCGCACATGCAGACTATATGTCAAGAGGTCATCTTTCCTCTCGTGTGTTACAAAGATGAGGATGAGAAGCTCTGGCAGGAAGACCCTTATGGGTACATCCGCATTAAATTCAATCTCTATGACGACCACACCATCCCAGGCGCCGCTCAGAGGCTCTTGTGTAAAGCTGCCCCCAAAAGGAAGGTCCTTCCGCAGATCATGGAGTTTTGCCACCAGACACTGATAAACCCCTCCTCTGACCCCCGCAGGAAGGATGGAGCAATGCACTGCATTGGATCTCTGGCTGAGCTTTTATTGAAGAAGCGGATGTACAGGAAGCAAATGGAACTGATGCTGCAAAACTATGTGTTCCCACTGCTCAACTCTCCAATAGGTTACCTTCGAGCTAGATCGTGCTGGGTGCTACACTGCTTCAGCCCATTGCGTTTCCACGATGACCAGGCTCTGAAGGTCGAATTAGTCAAACAAGATTTAATTGACGAGAAAGAGATGCCTGTCAAGGTGGAGGCCGCCATTGCTCTGCAGACGCTGGTCAGCAACCAGGAACAAGCTAAGATGTACATCAGGCCGCATATACAGCCGCTCATGCAGGAGCTCCTGTATGTGGTGCAAGAGATGGAAAATGATGACCTGACCAGTGTCATTCAGCAGATGATCTGTGAGTACAGCCAGGAGGTGACCTCCTTCACTGTGGACATGACACAGAATCTGGCTGAGCTCTTCACCAGGGTCCTTCAGAGTGAGGAGTATGAAGAGAATGAGGACAAGACTGTCATGGCTTTTGGCATCCTCAGCACCATCAACACCATCCTCACGGTCATGGAGGACCAAAAGGAGATTTCTCAGCAGCTGGAGGGGATATGTTTGCAGGTGATCAGCCTAGTGTTGCAGAAGTCCATCATAGAATTCTATGAGGAGATCTTGTCTCTGGCATTTGGCCTCACATGTCAGACCATCTCGCCCTCAATGTGGCAGCTACTGGGCATCTTGTACAAGGTCTTCCAGCACAACTGCTTTGACTACTTCACAGACATGATGCCTCTTTTGCACAACTATGTTACTGTGGATACAGACATGCTCCTGTCCAACGTGAAACACTTAGAGGCCATCTATAACATGTGCAAAAAGGTGCTGACTGTAGATGCAGGTGAGGATGCAGAGTGTCATGCCGCAAAACTTTTGGAGGTCATCATCCTGCAGTGCAGAGGCAGAGGCATCGACCAGTGCATCCCTCTGTTTGTGGAGGCAGTGCTGGAACGTTTGATGAGGGGGGTGAAGTCCAGTGAGCTGAGGACCATGTGCCTGCAGGTGGCTATTGCTGCTCTATACTACAACCCAACCCTACTCATCCATACACTGGACAACATGCATTTCCCACACAACCCACAGCCTATTACGGCCCATTTTATCAACCAGTGGTTGAACGACACAGATTTCTTCCTGGGGCTCCATGACCGTAAGATGTGTATCATTGGCCTGAGCGTGCTGATGGAGCTGCCCTGCCGGCCACCAGCTCTTGAGGGAGTCGCTGCCCACATTGTCCCATTAATCCTGCTCCTCTTCCTGGGCCTCAAACACCTCTACGCCTCTCTCCTCATCAACAAACCAGACTTACTTGCTCGTGCAGGTCCTCAGGATGAAGACCAAAATGAGGAGATTCCCAGTGATGAGGACGAAGTGAGTGAGAATTGTAACGTCATGCGGCAGCAGTCCTGCATGCTGGCAAGCCAAGGCTGTGAAGATAATGATGAAGATGACTACTGGGCTGATGATGGCTTAGAGGGAACACCCCTGGCAGACTACAGCACACCTCTGGACTATGACAACGGAGAGGACGAGTATCAGTTCTTCACTGCAGCTCTGCTTAGGGTCCAGAATACTGATGCAGCCTGGTACCAGTGTTTGACAGCTCCTCTCATTGATGACCAGAAGAAACAGCTGCAATAGATCTATAGCATTTCGCAACAGAGAAGGACGCACTGCTGCTAAGGGCTGAAGTGGATTTCAATCTACTCTGAATGATCTCAGTCCAGATTGGAACTTATTTTATCAGTTTTCGACTTGGTGCGTTAGACCCTCCGCTCCTACTGGTAACCAAGTTTTAACCGGTTTTTAAACAGGTGTCATTGAAGCGTCCCAGATCTCTATTGGACGACTGTTTTGCAGCCGGACCAAAAGGAAGTGGGATGTAGAGTAGTTCTACTTTAGTCAAGTGGTTCCATTTTCTGCCACTTCATATTCAGCCTCGTTACACTTCATACATTTCAGTGGACAAATAGACTAACAAACAGTAATTAACAGTGGATAACTTCACTTAAAGGAATTTTCCTAACAGTGTAGAATGAAGAATGATTCACAAAATCTGTAAAATATGCTTAAAAGTACTACTAAAATATTTTTTAAAAAAGGACTGAGGCAAAATAACAGAGACACTGGATTTGGTTGTTTTTGGAGTTCTTTAGGATTCTGTGCTTGGATCAGTACTGAAAGTGACTAAGGGAAAAACTCAATGGCATGAGGCCACATCTGTCAGAGTGTGGTTGTTTGGAGGAATGGTGGACCCTAACGCAGACCAGGACAAGAGAGGGTTCAAACAAAAGAGTCTTTAATAAACAGAACATAGGACAAAAAGACAGAGGAAGAAATGAAGAACCCAAACCAACTTACTGGAAAGAAGAGACGAATGACTGGCGGAAGACCGGAT
>JAUYWH010000015.1:1204792-1218344 GCA_034779795.1 Ctenopoma multispine | reverse complement strand
TACACTGTAAAGTGCCCTGAGATGACTTATGTTGTAAATTGGCGCTATATAAATAAAGTTGAATTGAATTTAATTGATTACAGTGGAAAATGACTAGAGAAGTGAATTCCCTTTTTCTTTGACAAATACTTGACATATAACAAGTCATATTCAGCATCTGTGAAGTATGAGTAGAAATGACAACCAGGATGGCACGGAATGTAATTAACCTTTATTTTTAAGTTTTTTCTGACAGTTTTACAGGAAGTACAGTTAACGAGCGATAGCAACATGCATCACTGGCCTCACTGTTTTCCGGTCCGGCTCCACGAAAAGAGAGAAGATTGGTTTGCTTACAGGGAGAGCAGCTGTTGCAGAGAGCAGGAAGCCGAGCGCTCAGTGACCAGCTGGCCTCTAAGTAACAGGAATTGCAATGAGCTGGTCAGGCTGCGAGGGACATACCAGATGTTCAGCATGTTGCTGACTGACTTTGTGTTGTCTGCCCTCAGGCTTACTCTCTAACACACAGTCATTCTTTAGGTGTCTCTATCACAAATAGAGCTTTCCTTTGTTTTGTGACTTTACAATGATCATAATTCTTGTGAAAAAATATTTACTCAGCCCAAATGACTGGGATTTTTTAGGAAAGTCACAACATTCATATACATATAGTCTCTGCTCTCTATTTACACATTGTGTGAGGTTTTGAGTTTGGACCCAGTAGCAAAACATGTGGAGGCAGCTTCAGTATTCAGATGGTTTAATAACAAAATCAGAAAGAACAATTAACCAAAAGATGCTACTCGATGGAAGCTGGTAGTGAGCAGTTGCAGGACAAAAATGCACAAGGTGGACAGCGTGGAGAAAAAACAAATACAAAGCATGAACAGGAACACTAGGCTTAGTCATAAGCAGGACTAGGCTACAGACTGAATAGAACGTGGCTGATGCAAGCAACAATCTGGCAAAGGCAGTGAGACAATGTATGGCTTAAATGATGGGGGAAATCAGGTGAGTGGATGCAGTAGAGGGAGGCGTGTCAGGTAAGGAGCCAGGCCAAGGAGCGGAGGCAGGAGAACACAGAGGGGAGGGGAATGCGGTACATGGAAAAAAAACAGAAGACACATAATGGGCAGAGGCAAGAGGAAAATAAAATAAAAAATAATCTGCAAAATGTAAAACCATGACACATTGCCATGGTGAATCATAAAATCTGAGCTCTATTGATGATGGATTTTTAACTCAACATTGACTGAACTAACTATAGTCAGCTTTTCTTTGCATTTCTATCTTGATTTGATGATTTATAATAATGTACTGTGTGAGCAGAGTTTGTTGACTGATGAATACCAGCTACATAATGTGACAACACAGTCTTATTACATTACTAGTCTATTATGAAACTTGCACAGATAATTTAAATCCTATAGCAGGCAACATTTTTTCAAATGTATTTAATTTGCCTTAAGGTTGGTATTAATTTTAAATGAATTACATTTAAGCCAAACATCACCATGTGTCTCTACTTTCCCTGCCAGCTCCTCCTGTCCTTTTTCGATCCGCCTGCAGAAGCAGCGTCCTTCCGCGCATGCGTAGGCAGGCGGGTTCTCGGCAATGCTGTTGCATTCAGGTACTCCACATACGCTCGTACACCCAAGACGTACAACTCAACCATGCATTTTGTCCAAAATTAATTCTCACTGATAGAAATTTCAATGTTATACGCTGCCATGAACCTTTATCGTCCCTTCCTGTTGTTTTTCCTCCACAGAAAGATTTAAATTATGTTACGTTATTCATAACATTATTTGATATTCCCAGTCCCAGAATCCCAGCGGTTCTTTCTTCTTACTTAAAAGTAATATCAGTACCATTTTGCATTTTTTGTCAGTATGTAAATGGTATTTGAAAACACTTAATTCACTAATGTTCAGGCTGGACAAGTATACAGTTCTAATAAAAAAAACTGAGAATCAGTCAGAATTGAGAAAGCCCTCTGGAATGGAGGGTGAAATGTCTTCTTCTACTTAATCACTATTTTTAGGATTAAAATTAAACATCTAAAATGTCTATGTCATAATTATTCAACTAATATTTAAATATAAAATAAGACAGGCTACCAAAGTCTTGCGAAACTCAGTCAAACTTTGGGAACTCTATAAGGAAACTGAATTTGCTCTAGCTGTGATGCAGATATAAATGCCACCTATGCAGATGTAAATAAAGGAGCTGACAAAAGAGCTGTCTTAGAAACAACTCTTTCAGAGACACCTTGGTACACTTCATTGCTGACCAAAAAGCACATAAATATCGACCTGAAAATGCAAAAAATTATTTGGAGAGCACCATCACAATAATCAAGCATAGAGGTGGGTCCATCTGGCTTTTTTGCTGTTGCAGGAACTAGTGAACTTGACCATGTGACTGGGATCATGGACCTTTTGAAGAAGACCCTAATGCCCCCAGTTCATAAACTGAACACTGGCTATCACTGGACTCTCTGAACAAGTCAGAATGCAAGTGAAGCAAACCTTAGATCACTTGATTCCTTAGTCTCTTAAAGTAAAACTCAGACAAAGGGGTGAAAACTATTAGAAAGAACCAAAAAATGTTTAACAGAGGTCATAAGAGCCAGTGATTAACAAAATATTGACTTTGGGAGAAGATTTAATTTCTCTTCAGTACTGTTAATAATAATAATCAACTTTG
Organism: Ctenopoma multispine; assembly: GCA_034779795.1. Lineage (NCBI taxonomy): Eukaryota > Metazoa > Chordata > Actinopteri > Anabantiformes > Anabantidae > Ctenopoma > Ctenopoma multispine. The sequence continues at coordinate 1,215,656 of JAUYWH010000015.1, read as the reverse complement.
TGTTCTTAAAAACACTAAAATATCATCAGTAAAGTATTTACTGTTTATCAAGAATTTGTTTGATTATTGTCTTATCTAATTTTGTTTACCTCACTAGAAAGTCTTGCTGAATAAGAAGTTGATTGTGCCATCCTGCTGGCACAGCCATGGCTGAAGGAGTTCAGTCCTGTTCTTATGAAATCTCAAGAATGCCTTGAAGGATTTTTTTTTTTTTGACACAAATGTAAACATAGACTCAAATGACTAGTTATCAAATGATGTTGGTGGTCAAAGATCATAGGTCACTGTGACCTCAAGAAAATTCTTGTCAATGTGACATTTCAAATATGTCTTGAGGGAATTTCAATCAAACATGCGCGTGGACTGTATGATAAACTGAATACATTTTGGAGGGGAAAGGTCAAGATCACTGACCTCAGGTTCACCCAATTCTTGTAAAGGTGATATCACATGAAAGCCTTGAGGGAATTTCTTGAAATTTGGCACAAGCGCTCACTTGAACTCATACATAAACTTATTAGGCCCAAAATATAGTTCACGCAAGTATATGAAAGTGGATACTTTAAGCTACACAAGCTCTACTTCACAAATTGTTGTGAAAGTGTTCATGAATAAGCCAGTGTAAGCTGCAGTTCAAGAGTTGCTGTTAGGCACACAATTGCATTAAACAAGAAGAGAAAGTTGTTCCCATTTCTTTTGGATAACTTCTGCTCAAAATAACTGCAGTTTTCATAAACGTCTAGTTCATATGTATGTACATGTACATATACATCATCATCATATCTATGATACTTTTTTGATGCAAAATACAATTGAAAATGCTGAACTGAAGTAGATTTTATTTCTCTGCAATGTACAATAAGCAGCCTGCAGAGGACAGTAGACACATTCCTCCATGGGCAACATGTTTGTTTACCAGTGTGGTCATGGAAATGCTTTGAGCATTTAGTAGCCTGAATTGCCGTTTTTTTGGATGGAGCTTGATAAGCTCTAAAGGTACAGCATGTGCATTAGTGGTTGCTGGGACGCATATATGCAAGAACCATGTTTGGGGCCTTAGAATATAAGTCTAGAAAGACATGCACATAAATGACAAGTTCACAGGTTGGTGGAGGATTAGAGCGGTGATTCTAGTTTTTATTGCAGATGTACCTCCATAAATAAGCTCAAAAATATGTAAACAGTAACAGGTACGAAATTCATTCACAATCATTGGATTATAAATTTGTATTTTAAACCTAAACAGAAAATGAATTGTTAAATGACAAACGACATATAAAGTTAATCAATGAATTGCTAAGTAAACCAAATCACTAACTCAAATAAATAAATTTAATTAAAGTAAAAACGTAATTAAATGAAGTACATTAAAGAAGACAACATTTGTATTTATGTTTGTTCTGCATTTTCATAGAAAAGAAACATAGCAAGCACTAGCACGTTGGACACCTGTGTCTTGTGTGACTCGAAAGTCCTATTTCCCAACGGTCCTCGAAGGCAGCACAACACATCCACACCGTCCCTGAGGTCTAACAGCACACACAATCGCTACCTGCCAGGCGGAATGGACGTATCCTCCGGATTTTTCAGCTTTACCTTAAGCCCCTCGGTGCCGCGAGAGAAGCCAGGCCCGACATGACAGCGCCGGGTCGGGAGAAGAAATTCCGCACGCTGCCGCGGGTAACCGTCCGTCCGGAGGCGGCGCGGGCTGCGGGTCGCTACGCCGTACTGGCCGCCTTGTGCGTTCTTTGCTACAGCAACTCTCTCCGTGGTGAGTTGGTGCACGACGACGTGTGGGCGATCATCAACAACCCGGACGTCCGACCGGGCTCCAGCCTCAGAAACATTTTCAGCAACGATTTCTGGGGCAAGCGCATGGCGGACAACACGAGCCACAAGTCCTACAGACCTCTGTGCATCCTCACCTTCAAGTAAGTTGGTCTTTTTCTCAGCTCACCTGGAGAAACAAACAATTTCTGCTCGTTTTACTGCACTGTTATCGGTATTAACCCGAGGTGAGAGTCCAGATGTTGGAATCTATACAGACGCACAATTATAGCTGACGTCATCCAGCGGTTCCACTTTGGAAAAAACAGCCATCGTCTGACAACTGTGTTCTAAACCTAGAGGCGTCGAAACTTCTTCTATCACTTCTTCTAACACGCACTTTACAGTCTGTGTCTCTCAAGTATGTGTTTCCATTATAAATGCTGACATCAGGAGTTGGGGCAGGGAGAGCTAGTCAGCCGCACGTTGAACTTGTCCCAGCATCACAGCGCAGCCGTCCTGCCTGCCCACAACACTGGTTTGTTGCAAATTTAAGTTTAAGGATAAAAGAGGAGGATCAGTTGACACGGACTTTTTTCAGGACTTTGCAGTTTTAATGGCAGGTTTGCGGTGTGGGTCTGAGTTGTAAAGGGGAGGAGGTTGGGTAATGTGAAAGTTGGGGAACAAGTGGATGAGGATGAGTCAACATGAGTAGTTTTTGCTGTACTCCACGAGTGCGGGTCTACTGTGCACACTTTGGCCTTGGGTAGGATTTTGTTCTATAAATTATATTGTGTTGCACTGATTTCACAAGGGAAAAAAAGGAGTGGGTGGGGGGGCAACCCTCACGGTGTTTCTAATTGAGGCAAAATGTCCGGCCTGAGCTTTGCTGATGCAAAAATTGATTTTGTGCCGGAGAAACGGAGCCAAAAAGTCTTTTGCACCAAGTTTGTTCTTTTTTTAAATCATGTAATTCAATGGAGGAAACAGTTTTACATGTTAAAAGGCTCGGCTAGGTGGGGCTCTGGGGGACCCACAGCTTTAGATGGACTGGCACGATTTCTGATGATATAATGTAAAAACTGTCATATTCTGGCCTGTTATCTGCAGGAATCATCAGGTCAAGGTCTAAACAGCTGAGAATCCTCATGTGCTTTGTGTGTGGTGTTATTTACGAGTGTTAGCATGCTAACATGCTACACTACAGTAGTAAAACAAAGAATGCTTGCATATTAGACTGCTGATGGCTAACACGCTTCTCACTTGACTTCCGAAATGTAATAAAACTCAGATTAGTGTGTACAGTCCTCTTTCTCTCTCGTAGACACAATCTCTTCATTGGTATTGAGACAGAGTCGTCTAACCACCTGTCACATTTGTGTCACTTTATGGAACTGTTGTGACTAAAGGTGGCTAATACAGCCAGTTGTCGTTTACAAGTACACATTACAAAATAAATTTTTTAAAATTCTAGTCTAAGAGTCTAGTCTGTGCTAACATCGCAAGCACATTGTTCAAAACATATGTGTATGTATTTTAGTATGGGACTTACGTAATTTTCTGCGATTAATCGTATTTAGATTTTAGATTTAAAACATTTATCGTTGCCCAGCACTTACTGAAGTAGCAGCATTTGTAATATTAACAAGGTAACAAATGCAGCCCTTTTTCTTTATTTTCTATCTACAGAGAGGGGGAATCAGCCCACTCTATGGGGATGCTGAGAAATGTCTGGAGTGCTGTAACCGCCTTTCACTATGTTTTTTTCAGATACAAAACAAACCCACATTGCACGCTGCACCTGCCTAGAATTTGAAAAATACATTCTAACCATTGGAATTTACCCTAAAACATTTTCATCCCTAAACAGCAATCAATCCAAAGGTCAGCAAGTAACTGATTCTGAGTCTGGTCCTCACTGAGGTCAGAGGTCATGATGAGCTAGATAGAAGAGAAGCCATGCAGCCGGTCCATATTCAGTGTGTAGCTCAAGGGCAATTCAACAGCCGCAAGATGAATCCTTGCTAACAAGGAAGTTTGAGCCTGAGTGTCTGTGAGCCTGCCACCTTTTATTCAAGCAGAAAGCCCAGTGAACGAGAACTGACAGACTGCTGCAGAAAAAGTCCTGAATGAGATGAATGAAAGCGGCATGAGAGAAAGTGCAGACAGTATCTGATGGTTTGTGGTGATAATGCCTTCAGAGACAGGTCACAGATGAGAGCACAGAAAGGACAGTGAATGCAACAGCAGAAAAGAAACAACACTGCTGACACAGGTGTACATTCAAACTAATGCTGTATAGAGAATCTCGTATCGAAATAGTATGTGTAACATTTGTTCTATTGCTGTATATTTTAAAAATATAACTGCTGAATCAGAGTTTTCCAGGCTTAATGCGTGGTTGTCCAGACTCCAAACTTAAACACACTATCTGCTCTATGCTAAACAGCAGACAGAGTCCGATACAGACTAGCTAATGCACATAATGGAGCATAAGTGAAGGAGCCGGGTGGCGCTCTGTGCAATGGAGCCAGTTCTGAAAAATGCAGAGAGCAAGAACCACTTTCCCCTTGTTTCCAGTCTGTAGTCTAAGGTGTGCTTCCTCAGTTGTACAGATGTCGGAATGGAATCTTCTATCCCAAACCTTGACAAGGATAGTGATGAAACATAATATACATATATTAAACTAATATTTTAATATCAGGAAATCTACACCCATAACTAGCAGCTAAGCCAACTTTGGTTGTGGAAGAAGTTTTTCTGAATGATGCATATTGAGCAAACCTAGATGAGTGGTATGCAACACGATCCACTGGTCTGGTATCAGATATTATGTACCCCCAGGTGACGTTTCATCAGCACACTCTGCACTTAAGGTAATTGAAAATCCATGAGTGTGTTAGTGGAAAACCTGGTGTGTGTGTGTGTGGTCAGGCAGCAGGCCTGTTTCATCGTTTGATGATACTCAGTCTAATTAGCCAGCAGCATTACAACCTCTCAAACAGCTGCTTGCCGGTCTTCCCTCTGGTAACACAGTTGTTGAAGATGATATTGGAGACTTAATGCTCCTCCTGAGACCGGACAATGTGGCTTGCAGCTTTGTAGGAGCATCTGCTGTCAGAAACACACACATACAGACACACTGCACTTAACGACGAGTGGATGCTGGTGCTGGTCACAGCAGAGCTTCAGTAATGGCCAGAGATGATGCAGGGCAAGGCAATATTTCATGAGTGAGAGGTGTTGCCTATTGCTATTATGTGAAGGATTATCATTGCTTTGGGTTGTAGCTTCCAGCACTGTTGGCCAACAGCGTCTCCACATTACCTTCATTAGCTTGTCACGTGAAGGACGCTGCTTTACTTGGCACACCCTCTGGACATACATGGGTGGGGAATGGATGTTTAGATAGATTTCTTTTCTCCATCAAGAATGTCCAGTTATGTATGGTTTAACAAACACTCAGCTGCAGTATCTGAAGAAAGCTTAACTTCACAATGAAAATGTATGAATATCCATGTGGATTTAGGAAACATGTAATATTGATTATAAAATTTGAGAGATAGGGTCAAGGAGGCCATTTACCTGAAAAAGGATTGACCATTCCTGAACTGAGGCCTAAGGGTATATCTTTCGCCATCTTACAATGCTGTGATTGCAGCCATTCTTCAACTCTCTGTGAATGGTACACATGTCCATTGATCAGTGGACAATTTGCATATCATTGATCACATGGCCCATTGTTAGTCAGTGGGACTAGTTTCAGGGGTTATGCAAAGGTACTGTTTATAAGGTTGAGGAAACTTGCAGTCAGTTGAGACTGAGGAAGAGACTTGGTTGAGTCTTGAAACGTATCTCCCATTAAAAAACTTTGTCCAGATGAACAGAATCAAATTTCTAGGATACCATAGTAGTGTAGCTAGATTTTACTCTGTAGAGTCTGGCCAGCAGAGATGTTTTGGCCTGTCTGGTATGAAACTCATGCCTGTTAGCAAGTTGATAACATGTCAAACATTGATCCACTCTGCTCTACTGCTCAGTCTGGACAGTCCTGGCTGACTTACACTCAGCATGAACAGGTTCATAAGCTGTGCCTTATTTGAGGAACAGCTTTTTATGCATGCAGGGAAACAGATGGGTGCAATCCTGGAACACCTGAGTCCTGATGGTCAGTTTGATATGTATTTATCATGTTTAAACACAGGCAAGAATACCTCCCACCGACAAGCGCGCACACACCCTGTGTTGAACCTTTGGGGGATGTGCAGTCATTGTAGCAATGTCTTTGCTGTGCCGTTGAGAACTGCAGGGCTTTTGGGATGCAATCAAGGTGAAGGACACACAGAGAAAGATTAAATACACATACACAACATAGCCCGGAGGCCCTTTTTATAGCCAGGCTCTGATGCACACTGCAAGCTGAGCAGTGATTGTAGTGACACGAGGGTGAGAAGGAGAGAGCGAATGAAAGAAATGGGAAAAGAATGAGAGATCACAAGAGGCCATGTGATTAAAATAGAAACCCAAGGACAGATGACAAAAGACATGGAATGAAGACATGGTGACGTGATTGTCTACTGGCACAGGAGGTGGAGAGAAGCAGAGAGACATAGCAGCTAATAAAGAGTGGAAGATGAAGAGAGAAAAATAAGAAATGATGAAGAAGAAAGTAATGGACGGTGCTGCTTGAATCCAAGAGGAACTGACTCGGATAATGTAAGTGATTGATATCCTAGTTCTGTTTATCTGTTTCAGAAAAATGGTATTACCTGAAGTTCAGTGATTCAGGTTCAACCTGTCATCCTGCCAGACATATAATTATCTGTTATCTTTCTTTTCAGGCATTTTTTCTTGATCATACTCACAGTTTATCTGAAGCACTTCGACCTTGTTTTAGTTGTCGGCCCCTCTTGCCTACAATATTTTATTCAGCCTATTTTGCATTCAGCAAATTACCATAGCTGCTAACTGCTGATGCAATGTTCTCTGGAATAATTAACTTATCTGGGTCAGGGCCCAGGTAAGTTGTCCAGCATGTGAGAACATATCAATATAAAAGACAATAATTAATTTCCACACAATTTGACCATATATCCATTTGTTTTTGTCCATTGTCAATTGTCCAGATCTGTGTTGCTGCAACAGGCAAATCAGGGTAGAGCTGTGTCCTCTAGCTTTTTCTGATTCTCAGAAAATCCCCAATTAGGGGCTTACAGTAAAGTTGATCTTTATACTACTATGGCTTCTAGACTGTTTACCCTTGTTTTATCTTTACCGTGCATCTTAAATATAGATGATGTTACACCAGAAATAACCACCACCACTGAGACCATATGTAATGCCTTAAGCATGTCTGCACCTGAGTCTCCTTCCAGTTGGACTTTTCCATAGTCCTATAATGTGACTGCTTCTACAACCTGTGTACTAACCAACCAATTGGAATACTGCATGGAATTATGCACTGATCATTGTAACACAAATATTAATTGTTTACCTAGCTGTAGCAGTGCAGTTAATGTTTATATATTGACTTTCAAGAATTGGGAGAGCCCCCACAATTCAGTTGGTGTCATCATCATACAGGCTGCATACACCATAGTTGATATTGTACCCAAGTTTATTAGATGTCACACAGCGTTTCTTGTGGTAAACTTACAAGATTACTGAAATATTACAGTTTGTAGGTGTCTTAAAAGGAGGCACCCAGGAACTTCCTTATTAGATGCCTAAACTGGTTCCCATGGAGGAATGTATGCAAGCTCCTCTGTGGGTGGGTGTGCACCTTCTGCAAAAATCAGTGTGTTCATAGTTGCACAAACTTTGCCCTCATCTCATATTGTGGATGAGAGGCATGCACCAGGCATGTACTAGGCCTGAACCAGCTTTAACATAATTGAGGAGGGTTTAAAGGCACAAAATGGGCCTTCGGTGGTGACTGGACTGGCCTAATGTTCTTGAAGATGTTTCATCTTTGTCTGACAGATTTCTTCAGTATTTAACAAAATAGTCTAGCCGCAGTGTGAATGTGTCTTTGAGTCCATGAAAAATGCGTGATTGTGGCTGTTATCCTTACATCATTATCTGGGTGTTGGGTGTACTTCTACTGGGCTAGCTCATGTCTGTAGCTAAAGTTCAGTGAGTGTATATACCATAAATGCCTCTATTTAAAATTGTTCTTCAATTATGTAAATATGTGTGTGAGACCCATATGAACATGCATGTCCCCTGCTGAAGTGGAGACTAAAGGGGAAAAAACAAACAACTGGAGGGGGCTGCAGCAAAAGCCCGGATAATAATCCAACAATTTAATGATTTCAATAAGTCATGAGCCTGAATCTGTTAGCCAATGTCAAGTTTTATTTTAAAATGTGCTCTGATAGTTTTTCTCCATTAAACGTTTACTGATCGGATGCAAAATGTGCTATATCCTATTTTGTTATTATATCTAGATGGAAATATCAGGAAATAAAAGCTGAAATTCTGTCTCATATTCATCTTTTGAAAGCAGCAGAAACAAACAAATTAGCCTTGCAGCTACAGTATTTTTGGATGGGATTGTATTAGTCACCATCATACCATCATTCTGCTTTGAGATTAGTTAATATACATGCCCATCACACAAATGTCCAGCATTTGTGTGATTTTTAATAAAGGAGAACCCACAGGTTGATTAGCTTAGAACTTTTTTTTATACCTTTTATAACTGCCAGCATCTGAGTCAGCCAGACTTTGTCTGTCTCTCTCGTCATGATCATCTAAATGCAATGCACAGTAATAGCAGGTTTTACAATAAGGCAAATCGAACAGAATATGAAACGTTAGTTGATTAGTTACCTGCGGTATTAACGGGAGAGGACGTGCAAACATTACCGCTGCTGCTGGGTTGAGATTCACTAGTCCGGAGCGGATCAAAAACATGACATTATTGCGTGTTTTGTGAGCAAATGCTTTTGTTCTCAACTACAACCGGTTTTCGATGCCCATCCCTAGTGATGGTGGGAGTTTACAAACGGAGTCTTTTATTTTGAAAAAATTAACCTTCCGGTTTTTCTTTTTTTTTCATTCCGATGGTTGGGGACTTCTGCTCTAGAGGTTTCACTTGGGCTTTCACTTCTCTCTCCGCGAGTTTGATTCCTTCCGCTGTTATTCCAGTACAAAATGAGCATTTGCTAGGAAGGTTTTCTGGATGGGCGGGGGAGTGAGCTGTCTGCTGTAAGAGGGCAGAGAAGTGAAACTCAAAGCGAAGTACATGCTGTCTATTTAATGTTAGAATTTATACTCAATAGTCACAATATAGTCATTTACTAAATTGCATACGGAACAAGTTGAGATACATATAGTAGTATATTCAATATATCGCCTACGCTTATTTACATTTTTGAGCTCTAGTGAGATTAGATTTGAACTTATTTTTTAGAAAAAGTCCAATTGAATATTGTGAAATGACAGCCAAAACCTTAACCAGGTTGTTTCCCCTTCCTGTGTTTGTAATCATCAGGTTGTTGATTATCTGTTCGGTGGCAAGGTAATTATCACAATGTAATATCAATTATGATCAACTAGGTAAAAATTGCATATCTTGCTGTTATTCCTCACTGAGAGATTAACTGCTGGAAGGTCTTAAGCGGGGTGTGATTTGGTGTTGGGTATTCGATTTTCTCTCTCATAGCAATCATGCTCTTTTCATTTGAAATTCATAGCACTGTGGAAAATGGATTGTGATTCTCCTCAGGATTATAACATAATCACTTCAACCAGTAAAGGTAAAAGGTAATTTCCTTAACAGATTCCCACAGTAAATCCGTAGCGGTGCATTGCTGAGTGATTGTTTTAGATAAGGTTCTTTTTTCGAAATGTGTGGAGCTTTGAGCATCAGCTACATCACAAATGCAATTGGTGTTTCACACCAAGTCCTGAATATTTCTCTCTCTGTCTTTCTTTCTGTCAGGTTGAACATCCTGTTGGGGGGCATGGCACCTCTGTATTTCCATATTGTCAACGTGTGTTTGCACTGTGTTGTGACATGCCTTCTCATGCACACGTGTGAACGCTGCGTCTTTGAAGACTCGCGTCTGGCCTTTGTCACGGCGCTCCTCTTCGTTGTGCATCCTGTCCACACTGAGGCTGTAAGTACATGACTCACCCCAACTTCCACACACACACCACATGTTCCTTGTTATTCCAGGTCGTAACACTGTATCACAACCCATGACTGTTTAACACTTGTGCTACACTGCTCCTCTCAAAAATTTAAGAAAAAATGCCAGAGGAACTGTGCCTCAGAAATCAAGGTCTGAACTGAACCATGGCTTTAGGTAATCATTACAAATCTAGCGGAAATCACAAGGAAATCCACTGTACTACATACATGTGCTAGATTTAAATCACATGAATGCATTCTGCAATCTATGTGTTTGGATGGTTGAAAGCATTTTGGAATGATGATGAAATAAATAAGTTGCTCTTGAATATCCCTCACTGATTTCTGGTTTATAAATTTGATTGCCTTTTCTTTTTGTATCCACTTGAGATGTCTAGTGCAAGAAAGCCTAATGGGTAGGCAGGGTCAGGGGCAGAATTTATGCATAAGTTGAAATATTTTATTTAGAGCCTAAACACATTCAGGATGTTTCCTCTGAATATGCAGGTTTTGTCTCGGTTGATTATCCTGAGCTGCTGCTTCTTATTGGAAAAGCATCATCACCTCATACATGTTCAACAGTTTTTCTGTGACTGTGAGAAGTTACCCTGTATTAAAGTTAAGAAAACATCTCTCATAAGCATATACGTTTAAATTGGTTATTTTTGACATACTCTTTCTCTTTTAATTTAACCTTGCCTTAGTTTTTATTCACAATTATGTGCCTCTTATTAGCTATGTAGCTATAATATATAACACTTCAGACTATAATGAAAAAGTAATCTCTCTGCTGGAGGACAAACAAACCTATGAGAAACTATAAAGGGATCCCACCAACATCTACAAAAAGAAGGTGATAGACTGCCTAAAACAGCTTGAAATGGAAAACGCCATCGACAGGGCAACCTATCATCGGCTTTATCCTGGGGAGGCCACCCCTTGCCTTTATGGTCTTCC
>JAUYWH010000015.1:1161100-1177917 GCA_034779795.1 Ctenopoma multispine | reverse complement strand
TGTGTGTGTGTGTGTGTGTGTGTGTGTGTGTGTGTGTGTGTGTGTGTGTGTGTGTGTGTGTGTGTGAGTGAGTGAGATAATCATTTGAAATACTTTCTAAACAAGTCAGTTTTCAAATGTTTCTTAAAGTTATATAAAATAGATAGTCTCGGCTAGTCGAATGGAAAAGGGTAAGTCATTCCACCAGCCAGGGACAACAAAGGAAAATACAACTGACTGGGATCGGAGGCCCCGTGAAGAGGGAATTTTCAGTCTTCTCTCATTAGACTGAAAATTAAAAAAAAACAAAAAATAAAAACAACAGTGTTTTAACCCTACTTAACATTGCAAAAAACTGTATGTACACACACAAACACACACACACATATTAAATTACATTATTAAATGTGTGCTCTACATGGAGTGGGATTCTCGTGCTCAGTGTTCTCAGAACTGCATAGCACCACCTCATCTCAGCAGGATCTTGGAAGGAGTTAGAGCTGTATAGAGCCAGTATTCAGATTGGGTTGGCTGATTTGAAAATAGGCAACTTAGTGTTTTCCTACTACCTGCTTGGTTACTCATGTTACATTAAGGGAATCTACAGTATGCTTCCCACACCTACTTACTGTATAACACAACACTTATCCTACTATTGTGGAACAAAAATAATGCATTCAGAGCAAGTCTGCATTGTGGTAGACTCATCCTCTCAAAAGGTCCATCTGACATTTGACCTGGCCTTTTTTCCTATTGTTTTTCAGTTCACTTTAGTTATTGTACAGCTTTAACATGACAGCAGGGAGTTTCCTTACTGGAAGACCAGAACAGGTGAGATAATGAAACATGAGTCTGGGTACCAGTAACAAAGGCCACTTTGACCTGAAAAAACACGTTTTTAAGTATGCAGTTTTGTTCAAAACTCCCTATGTTCTGTCTCTCTGCTTAGGCATCCTCTGTCTTCTTTCTTTCTAACATGTATTACTGTTTGCAGCAGTCTCTTCCTTCTCCATTCCCTCCACCTTTATTTGCCTCATTCCTCTCACTCTGTTCTTCGCCTCTCTGACACCCTGCATAACTCCTACCCTTCTTTTCTCGACACCTAACTCTAGATTTCCCTGAAATGTGAGATCTCCAGCTGGCTCTGGAGCAGATGGGCAATAATGAGGACATCAGGGAGATGTGAGAGGCATTTTGTTTCTAAAGCAGAGACTGTTGCTCTGAGCTCCTCCTCCCTCCATTTGTGCTTTGACAATCACTTGTTTCTCAACCAAAAATCGATATCCTTTTCTTGATGTTTACCCAGCATTCCCTAACTAATTTCTTCATTTTGTCATTTGAACATTTTCTGTGCTGTAATGGCTATGCATTACACAGCATAATGCTACCAAGAATATATTGTATTTCATTTAGTCTGCTGCAAGCACACTGTTACACAATTATGCACAAACTGCTAAAGTCGTATATGCAAGAGATGCATAGTGGCCCTAAAGTAGTTTCATTTTTACAGCCTTATGGTAAGAAAAAGTAAGTAACTATTTTCAGTTTCCTGTTTTTTTGCATGAATTTATCATGAAATATGATCTTCACCAAAGTTGCAAATATCAAAAAACACAATATTTTTAAGTGCTAGATTAAGCCTTTTGTGTGTGTGTGTGTGTGTGTGTGTGTGTGCATGGGTGAGTGAGAGGGAATCATTTGAAATACTTTCTAAACAAGTGAGTTTTCAAATGTTTTTTAAAAGTGTTCATAGTCTCGGCTAGTCGAATGGAGCAGGACAAGTCATTCCACCAGCCAGTGACAACAAAGGAAAATACACTTGACTGGGATCGGAGACCCAGTGAAGAGGGAATTTTCAGTTATCCTCATTAGCGGACCTGAGTGAGCGTGCAGGAGTGTAGCTTACCATTAGTGCGTTGATATAGGAAGGTGCACTTCCATTAACAGCCCTGTAAGCAAGCAGCAAGGATTTGAACTCAATGCGAGCAGCTACCGGGAGCCAGTGGAGAGAGGTGAGAAGAGGTGTGACGTGGGTGTCCAGAAAGAACAGAATCTCAGTTTTAGATAAGTTCAATTGGAGGTGTCGCCATGCAGATATGTCTGAGAGACAGGCCGAGATTTTAGTTGAAATAGTGCTATCTTCCGGTACAGACAGATAGAGTTGAGTGTCGTCGGCATAGGATTGGTAGGAAAAGCCATGGGATTGGATGATGTGACCAAGTGAGCGAGTGTATAGTGAGAAAAGAAGGAGGCCAAGGACAGAGGCTTGTGGAAACCCTGTGGTCTCACCTCTCCATGATACCTGGAAAGACCTGTCTTGAAGATAGGCCTGGTAGCTCAATGGGTTAAGTGTCTGACTGGGATGTAGAAGGTTCGAATCCCAGCCTGACTCCTATCCCATCCTCCACCAGTTGTGTCCTTGAGCCAGACACTCAGCACTAGCTCCCTGTAAGTCGCTTTGGATAAAAGCGTCTGCCAAGTAAAGTAAAGATAGGAAGTGAACCAATTAAGCGCGGTTCCAGTGATTCCTATGTCTGAAAGGGTGGTGAGAAGAATGTCATGGTTGACCATGTCAAAGGCAGCAGACAGATCTAGAAGGTCCAGGACAGATGATCTGCGAGCAGCTTTTGCAGCACGAAGGTCATCCATCACTGCCAGGAGGGAGGTCTCAGTTGAATGTCTTTTCCTGAAACCAATTCAATCAAATTATTTGATTAATTAAATGCATCTATTTTCTACATCATTAAAATCAAGTTATTGCTTTACACAAAAGCAGGTTATTTTTAACTCAAACTGTAATGTAGAAGATAGCTTGCTACATTAGGATTCTGCTATGTTCAGGGGGCTGTGGCTGTGGCTCAGGAGCTAGAGCAGTCGCCTGCTGATCGGTGGTTCGATTTCCGGCTCCTCCTGTCATATGTTGAAGTGTCCTTGGGCAAGATACTGAACCCCAAATTGCCCCCGCTGTGTGAGTGTGTGTGTGAATGGATGAATGAGCAGCAGTGTAAAGCGCTTTAAGTACCAGTCTTGGTAGAAAAGCCATGTAAGTGCAGACCATTTATCATTCAGTTTTACCATATGTGCTGAATGACTAACACGAGCTGTCTGAGGACATCAAGCTGATGTTAAGAAACAGCACGGGCTGATGAATTCGTGAACAGACTTCTGTCTGATTATAAAAGTAGGTGTCTGTGCTGTTCTTAATTAAAGTCTCTGTTTCTGAGTATGTAGTTGTATGGGACAGCCTGTATTTTTAAATAGTCCCAGCTTTACAGGTGGTGCCATTAAAAGCAGTCTCTATAGTCTGTATAAACTGTCCATTTGATGTCCTCTGTTACTTAGGTCCTCCAATTAGTTGCTACTTTAGGCACCTAAGTCTAGTCATTTGGCTGATGCTTTTATCCAAAATGATATAAAAGTGAGGTATTTGCAATGAGTGCTCATAACATAATTGTTTTTTGGGAAATTCTTGTTTGTGCATCACACATCAATGTAGAGATGTTAGCATTTTACAAAGTTATTCTTTAACTTACTGCTAACCTTTAGTTTGCTCAAGCTTTCTGAAGAAAGTCTAAGCTTGTTGTTTTTTTACTGCAATTAAATGAAATGAAAGAGGTGGGTAGAGAAGCCAAAAATTGTACTCAAGTAAGAGTAGCGTTACTTATAGCGTTACTTATAGCGTTACTTCTAGCGTCACTTTTACTCAAGTAGAAGTAAAAAGTAGTCATCCAAAAAATTACTCAAGTAAGAGTAAAAAAGCACTTGATGAAAAGACTACTCAAGTAGTAACTGTTTGACCGTAATGTCTAATTTATTTTTATTTAGAACTGATGTAATCAGAACTAAATATAAAATAATGTGCATATTCTGGTATTTCTGAATAATAAAATAAAACAAAATAGTAAAAATAAATAACATCTTTACAAAATAACAAATGACGGCACAAGAAACACAAATTTCTAAATCTTACTTTCTTACAACACAAAGCCTTTTAAAACCAACACCTACAGTAGGTAACATACTGCATGTATGTTTGAACTGTGACATTTCTCATGTGTTTTTTCATTCACTGTCTGCTACGTCATGTAGCATGTAGACTACTATTAAGATATCTGGAAGTTGAGTCCTGGCAACTGGATTTCTTTCTTGTTCACTATTGCTTCTTTCACTATTCATCCAAGTAGCTGTCCAAAACAAAAGTCCAGTTGGCATGAGTTTAAATTATTGTGAAATATTGATTATAATTTAATTTGACATGTGTGGACAAAATTTTAATGTCTGATCTGAATTCATTTAACAGGGTCTGCTTTGACAGTGAGATCACTATTTTGGATTTACCCTTTCTTTAAAAGAACAATGTTTAACTCATTTTTGCACAGGTAATTTAGGCTTTTATTTTGTAATTTCCTATTAAAACATAAGTTTTATGTTGAAAGGACGGAACTTGACGCTAAAAAGTAAACAAGGTGATGGAAATAAAAACAGGGTGTTAACTCAGACAAAACTCTGCTTATATTTAACTTGTTATGAATCAAATACGGCCCTATATGGTTTTAATTTGTTCTCTTGTCCTATAGATGGCATCTCTCTGGTAGAATAAATGATAAATGATGATAAAGTAGTGAGTCAACTGTTGTCAAATGTAGCAGAGTAAGAGTCGCGTTTTTTCTTCACAAATCTACTCAAGTAAAAGTAAAAAGTATGGTGCAATAAAACTACTCTTAGTACATTTTTTTCAAAAAGTTACTTAATTTGTATAATGTAACGGAGTGAATGTAAGTCGTTACTACCCACCTCTGTTCAAAATTCAAGATAAGGTGATTCACTCTAAAAATTTGGTGAGTGTTGGAAAAAGCATGGCAGTAAACTATACATGATTGTAGTTGGGCTAACATAAAGGAGGGAGAACTGTCCACACTCCAGAGAAATGTTCAGAATGTAAGACACCGGGTCCTCTTAAGTACCCAAAAACACAGAAGCACAGACCCAGCTACAACCACAGTTAGCTGATGTTCAGAAAAACTCAATGCAACCCTCTCACTAAAAAAACATAATGTGTGGTTTGGAAGTTCCATTAAAATTCTGATAGTTCTCTCACCCACCCGTACTCAGTTCAACGACTGCTCTCCCACTCTCTAAAAAACAAGCTACTCATCTTAAGGGAACACATTTTTGGCAAATTGATCTCATTACTCATTAAGCAAATAGGACATTCACACCCAAAAGCAAATTTCCCATGTAGAAAGCATGCACCAGTGCTTAGTGATAACTCTGTAGTGTATACTTTGTATCTTGTGGTAAAGGCAGTAACAGAAGCTCTCATAGAACAGTTTTGAGGTCTCTCAAAATAAGATCTTCCAGACTACTGTAACGGTTTCCTTAAAAAGACAGTGTAGTGACAACAAATCACTACACTAACAATAATAGCAATATTGCACTTGTCCCATTCATATCAGAAGAACCAGTAACTTTATGGATGGGCGTGGATGTAAAGGACCAAATCTTAGCTGTACAGGTATGAGTTTCTGACTGTATGTCCTTTTCTAAAGAGATATCTCACAGCAGTCATACATATCCCAAGGAAGGCGTTATGCTAGAATCTGTCAGCAGGTTTCCCAACTTGTTGATGCATATATTAATCTACAATATTAATATGTGAGGTAATTCTTTTTGCATTTTACAAATGGGGAGTGTTGTCTTTTTCCTGAAATTGACATTATTGGTGGTGAGTGAAATGTCTTATCTACTGGAACAAAATCTTCATAGTTCCCACAGGCTGTATGCTAATGCCTTTGGTGACTTTGGTTTGGGCTTAAATATAAGCATCAACTGCTGCATGGAGTGCTAATAAATTTAGTGTAGCCATTTGTTTTCCACACAATGACTCTGTGACTCTATTGTGTTAGCAGTGTTTTTTTTACTGTTATTCAGATATCAATACACAGCTAAATGTTCTGAAAAAGGGTAAGCATTCTTATGGATGTCCTATAGTCATCTTAAATAACATTTTGACTTTTTCACTGGACTCCAAGCTACTTTTAATTCCCACTCTTACCCAAGCAAGGAATAAATACTCAGCAGCTTAAGGCAGCCTCATATCAACATTGTATCTGCGTGAGCTAAGCTGCTGTAGCTGGCCTCACTAGCATGAGTGGCAGGTTCTTCCAAATGCCATGTTATAGTCCATAGTCAAACTATTATACTTCCTTATCTAGCCCTGCTAGTCTTAGTAGTTATCACTTATAGCAGACAATTTACTTTTAAATTCGTCTTAACCAGTGGACCATATTAAACATTCTTAAATCGTATCCTTACCCAAGTGCAGATATTACCTTACATCTGGATTGTACCTGCACAGATAACGAGACAGTGACACACCCAACTGACGTGACTCAATTGTCTAAACATCACTGCCTAATTAATATTACCAGTATCCACTATACAGTAATCTGAATGGATAAAACATTTTTGAAAAAATTGATAATTCCAGTTGTCTGGTAAAAACTGATATAGTTTGTGGAAGTCTCCAGGTAGAGCCCATATGACATCCCTAACTGCTACAGCACATTCACATACATGGATTTAAAAAGCTGGAATAGTGACAGATGCCAGTCATTGTAAATGAGAACTGGTTTTGCAGCTGCTGAGTTCAACAGACACAGGCAGTGTGAGTAAAACTTAAGGAAGAGACAATGAGGATCACCTTGACTTCAATGGAATCTGAAGCTAAGAGTTTCTCACTACTCTGTGTGAAGGAATTCTAAACAAAATGGAGGAAAAACATATGGTATAGTGTCTGATTCCCAAGTCTTTACTATTTGTCTGTAAAAGGTTCAGTAACATAAGTCACTATTCAATTCAGTTAAACTGTATTTATATAGCAACAATTCACAACACAAGTCATCTCAAGGCACTTTACAGTGTAAGGTTTAAGACCTTACACAGATAAACACAACAAAAATGAGACGCAGCACACTAGGCACTAGGCATGCTGGCCGGCCGGACCAGCTACTACAGCTCCAAGGTCGAGGACACCTACAGAAAGATACAGAGAGAGAGAGAGTGAGAGAGGACAAAGCACAACTAGGAGAGAGAGAAGAAAAAAAGTTAATAACATGCAATGATGTCATAAAGTGGACAGAGAGAGAAAGAAAAGGAGGAGAGGAGCTCAGTGTGTGGGATGTCCCCCAGCAGACTAAACCTATAGCAGCATAACTAAGAGATGGTTCAGAGTCACCTGATCCATCTCTAACTATAAGCTTTATCAAAAAGGAAAGTTTTAAGCCTAGTCTTAAAGGTAGAGAGGGTGTCTGCCTCCCAAACCAGGATTTGGAGCTGGTTCTACAGGAGAGGAGCTTGATAGCTAAAGGCTCTGCCCCCCAGTCTACATTTGGAAACACTAGGAACCACCAGTACTCTGAGAGCGAAGTGCTCTGCTGGGATAATGGTAAATGGTCTGCACTTATATAGCGCTTTTCTACCTAGGCTGGTACTCAAAGCACTTTTACACTGCTTCATTCACACACCGATGGCAGAGCTGCTATGCAGCTTGACCGGACACACCGGGGGAAATTTGGGGTTCAGTATCTTGCCCAAGAACATTTCGACATATGACAGGAGGAGCCAGGAATCGAACCACCGATCTTACGATTGGCAGACGACTGCTCTACCTCCTGATCCACAGCCGCCAACATAAGGTTCTATGAGGTCTTTAAGATAAGTTTGGGCCTGATCATTTAGGGCTTTATAAGTGAGGAGCAGGATTTTAAACTCTATTCTAGATTTTACAGGGAGCCAATGGAGAGAAGCTAATGTAAATGATCTCTCTTATAAATTTCAGTCAGAACTCTGGCTGCAGCATTCTGGATTAGCTGGAGGGTTTTGAGTGAGTTATTGGAAAAGAAACAAGTAGAAGTGTGAAAACAAGTCACAAAGCGACAAACCAGCAGTGAAGCTGGTTTGTGGTGCATGGTGCATTGTCACTAGAGGCCAGCTATTGCTGGCGACTTTGCACCTTTATGCAGAACCTTTGAAATTCAACATTGTGAGCTCACGTGTGACAATTATCATTTTTACTGTCTGTAAAACTTCCAGACGCTTGTTCTGCCTCTCTGAATTATGGATTCAGGAGATTAGAAAAAAGAAGGAAGATGTTTCTCCATAAAGGTCATCAATAAAATCAGAGGTTAGTGAAGATGGATGTCTTTAATATGAAGACAGTGCTCTTTCTAACTCAGAGGAACTGCTCTCACAGGAGAGATAGGTGGAGGGTGTGTTTGTGTGTGTGTGTGTGTGTGTGTGTGTGTGTGTGTGTGTGTGTGTGTGTGTGTGAGAGAGAGAGAATGTCTTTATGTCTCTGTGATTAATGAGCAGCTTCTTTGGACAGTTCAGGCTGTATTTTCTGGGCAGGGACACACACACAAATGCACACAGAGAAAAGCTCAGTCTGGTATTGAGGAGCATTGGGGCCTTTTCTTGGGTTAAGCTCCGAGGTTGGGAGCCCGGAATGGTACCCGACAGTAATCCTCTCCTGGGTTTTATGCAGTGCACATCTGACCTAATATGGCAGGCGGATGACTGTGATTTTGGGAGGGTGTGTATGTGTACGCGTCAGTGAAAATAGCTCTGATCTGGATGCACAATATTTTTGGAAATGTGGGGGGAGGAGATGGCAATTAAGAGGTTGGAAAAGAAGATAAGAAATTGCAGGGTTTCAAAATTAAAGGACTTGTATCCTTTCCACTAGAATAAGGTGTCTGGTCAAATCGATAAGTGTGCTAATATGCATTGTAGTAACATGGTTATCATAAATCTGTGTATGCAGGCAGCCGATCAGTAGTGGGATTCTGGGATTTCTCTTTTTGGAAGCACGGCTTATACATTTTTATCATACATTTTTATCGTACAGACAGAAGAGGCTGCTTCTTCACATTTTTCTCATTTTACATGCAGTGCAAACTGACTTGTTCTTTGTAACGTTTCATTTTATACCACAGTGAGTGTATATATTTTTTATCAGCCAGCCCAACTAGAATACATGAAACCTGAGACTGGGGTGATTTCCATGGTTTACTTTTCATGCCACGCCATGCCTTCTGCCTACAGCCCACCCCTTGCTGAGACCAAACATTTATGAGGATGTGTGTGATATGGACAATTTCCTGTTTGTGAAAGAGCAACTCAGGACAATTTCAACATCATTCACTCTGTTACTTCGAGACTACAGACTCAGCATCCTAACGCCTTCATGATAATCACAGGAGACTTTAACCACACGTCTCTTTCTAACATTCTCCCAACTTTCTACCAGTTCATCAACTGTCCCACCAGAGACAATAAGACTTTGGATTTACTGTATGCAAACGTGAAGGATGCATACACCGCTACTGTCCTGCCCCCCTTTGGCAGATCAGACCACAATTTGATTTACCTTGCCTCCAGCTACACTCCAATTGTTCAGCAGCAGACAGTGACCACAAGGACTATTAAGAAGTAGTCTCAGGTCTCATCTATTGAGACTCTGTAGGGGGCCTTTGGAGCCACTGACTGGGAAGTGCTCTGTGATCAAAGTGGAGGAGACATCGATTCCATGACAGACACCGTCACAGAGTACATTAACTTTTCATTATCCCAACCAGGGCAGTGAAGTGCTTCTCAAACAATAAGCCCTGTATCAACTGTGACTTGAAAGCACTGTTGAATGAGAAGAAAAGGGCCTTCCTGCAGGGAAACAAGGACAAGATGAAGGAGGTGCAGAGACAGTTAAAGGTGAAGCTGAGAGAGAGTAAAGACACCTACAGGAGGAAGCTGGAGAACCAACTTCAGCAGAACAACATGAGGCTTGTGTGAAGAGATCACAGGCTTCAAAGAGAAGGGGATCCAGGTTGAAGGGAACCTCCAAAGAGCAAATGAACTGAACAAGTTTTTTAACAGATTTTCAGCTGGAGGAGCCGTAAACAAAGGCCTGTGCTGATCAGCTCTGTGGGATCCTCAAGCACCTCTTCAACATCAGCCTGAGACAGGAGCAGGTGCCGAGGCTCTGGAAAACATCATGTTTCGTGCCCCTGCTTAAATGTACATCTCCAGCTGCTCTTAATGATTACAGACCAGTCGCTCTCACCTCACATGTGATGAAAGTCCTGGAGAGACTTGTACTGAATCACTTAAGGCCTCAGGTGGAACTACAGTTTGCTTATCGCCACCAGGTTGTAGTAGATGATGCCATCATATACCTGCACCAGCTCTCTCTCTCACCTGGACAGAGCAGGCTGCACTGTGAGGATCATGTTTTTTTTAATTATCCAGTGCTTTTGAGACAATCCAGCCTGTCCTGCTGAGAGAGGAGCTCCTGAAGATGCAGGTAGACTCCTCCAGAGCCTCCTGGATTACTGACTACCTGGCAGACAGACCACAGTTTGTACGGCTGAGAGGATGTGAGTCTGAGCAGATGATCAGTTACACAGGAGCACCACAGGAGACTGTCCTCTCACCTTTCCTCTTCACCCTGTACACCTCTGACTTTCAGTACAACACTGAGTCCTGTCATCTGCAGAAGTTCTCCGATGACTCAGCTGTTGTTGGGTGTTTCAGCGGTGACAAAGAGGCAGAGTACAGAGACCTGGTGGACCGGTTTGTGGAATGGTGTGGGAACAACCTCCTGACCTTAAATGTAACCAAGACAAAGGAGATGGTTGTGGACTTCAGGAGGAACAGAACCAGTTTTAACCCCCTGGAGTCTGCGGTCCAACTGACTAATTTTGTTTTCTGCTTGACATTTCACTTTGGAAACTTGTAAAGACTGTTCATGCCACTGTCTGGTTTTTATTCTTTTCAGCCAAACCTCAGATATGTGAGTCTACTGTAATTTGTAATGATTAATTCTAATTTTGACATTCAATCCAAGCAAAATAAAGTCAGAATAGTAAAAAGGTGTATTTTTGATGGTGGAAACCACAAACATGTTCAATAGACATGATTCAGTAGGTTAGATCTAGGGTTAGGGGTAGGGTTATTGACAACCCTACCCCTAACCTCAATAAATTGTATTATATTATGAATAAAATATATTGTGACACAAGACACAATTAAACTATGTACACCTCTTTGACAACACACTTCTGGCATCAAAACAGTGACACAGAATAAGGGAAAACTATGACAGACTCTATTCGTTTATGGTGTAGTACATTTTTTTAAGCCACTAGATGACGACATGGTGCATCCCTTTACGCTTCAACGAGTAAATAGACTCCAGGGGGTTAACACTTTTTCCATCTTGGGAGAGGAAGTGGAGGTAGTGGAGGGGTACAAATACTTGGGTGTCCACTGTGACAACAGACTGGACTGGAAATGTAACACAGAAGCTGTGTACAGGAAGCACTGCATGAAAAAAGGTGTATCCGGACTGGGAAACTCCTGTATACACCACTGATACTGGGAGTATCTAGAAGTATACTGAGCGTATACATCAAATTCCATCAACCTAGGATACTTCCGGATTGATACCAATTCGGATGTATCCTATGCCATGAATATTTCTCACATTGCTAAAATTGCACTGTCTGTGTCAGTTCTGGAGCCAGATTGACAGCAGTTGTCCAGGTTTCAGACGGAGGACTACTGTGGCAGGCCTTAAGTAAGGTGAACACACATAAGATGTCATGAGACTTTTCACACTGAATTAAATGACAGATAGGGCACCTTGAGCCTGACACACATAAACACAGACACACACACACACACACACACACACACACACACACCGATAACATACAGGCAGAGTGTGGGTTTTGTCGGTGTCAAAAAGATTTTAAGTGTTTCAGCTCTGTGGCTGCCCTGGAGCAGCCCTTCACTCTACATCACACATCATAAGGCACTGCATGGCATGACATCAACTCTGAGAGAAGAGAGACAGACAGACAGGAATGCAGAATACAAAGAAAGCGTGTGAGCGTCCACACACACACACACACACAGCAGACGTCATAGTGTGAATCCTGTGGGAGCAAAATCTTATCTTGTCAGGTCAAACTTTCTGTTCCAAATCCAAAAACCTACAAAGCAAATTACCGTCCCATCTTCCTCATCTGTTACCATGTAAACACACTAAACCAGTATGATGTTCCTGCTATATAACTCAAGAGCATTATACAGCCTATTAAATGCGAAGGAACTCCCACGATTTTGTGCATTTTATCACATGCTTATTAATTACTAATTTTTAAATTGTTAAAGTTTTAACAATACTCACTCAAATTCTGAAGGCATTTTCTTTAGAATCCTCATAGACTTTTTAGGTAGTCAAAAACAATCCTATTCAATTTCAAAGTGTCTCTTTGAAAAAAAGAAAGGCACATGATGAGGACAATACTAACTTCATATAAACATAAACAAAATCTATAAAGAATTTGAATGAGTGTGAAATTAAGAAACAATCAGAAACAATCTGTTTATGGGGCATCTGAAGACTTAGCACTGTGACTTGAGTGTACGTAATATACAAGAAGCACATACTAGAGCTAGAAAAAACCCTGATAGTGAGCAGCTCTGCTGTGTGTGTGGTAAGTGTCCACTCTGCTGAATCAGTGACTCAGTTTTAGCCTGCGGTCTTGTGCGGCAGCCCCATCACGTTTCAACCACAGTGGCTGGCTGAGTGTAAATAACTGTGGCACTTGGTGAGGAAGGCGAGAGGAAATGCCACTCAGAGGAAAGAATGTTAAGAATTCCAGCCGAGTGGAGGATCACAAGGTTTAAATGAGCTGTAGTGTAGGAATGCAGAGAGAGGCAGAGCAGCTAAAAAGCTATCACAGCCCTAGCAGGACACAAATTTTTATCTGTGTGATTGTGTGTTTTTTCTCACTGTCCATTTCTCACGTGCTTCAAGAAGCTGCCACTCTGACCTTATTGCAAAAGACACAGCCAAAATTGAACTTCTCCCCGTTGTACACACTTCCTTCCCTCCATTTATCTTCTGCTGTTGCCACGGTCACAGTTGTCATGGTAAATTAGCAATGTGTTATGCAGATACACAGTATCATCTTTCCCATGATCTGGGTCTTAAGACACCGACAACATCTGTCTATTTCTGTCTTTCTTATCCCACTTTCTGTGCGCATGTGAGTGTGGGGGTGTCTCATTCTTTCACTTTCCAGCGTGAAACCAATATTCTCAGCATTGCTCCATCTGAGTGATTTTTCAGATGTCAGTAACAACCCAAGTAATCCACACATACAAAGAAAAACTGAAGCAAATATTTGCAAGTTGCAGAAATCTCAGTCAGTATTTAGAAAGCAACATTGCCCTCTATCAGTGTAAATTAATATCAGCTGGTATAAAAAGGTTTTTCATTACCAAGGTATCATATAAGAAGCATCTCATGATGGGTAAAAGCAAAGAGCTCTCTCAAGACCTTCTCGACCCTATGTGGCATACATACTGATGGCATTGGTTACAGTTACATGTTCCAGTGATCACCACTGGGGCCATAATCAGAGAACAGAAAAAATACCATTTCTCCATCAACTTGCCACAACCAGGTGTTCCTCACAAGATTTCTTACAGGAGGCAAAATAATAATTAGAAGAATAGCCCAAGTGCCAAGGACAACTCACAGAGAGCTTCAAAAAGACATGGAATTAGCAGATACAGTTTTTTCAAAGAAAACAAGTAGTAGTGCACTCAACTGTCATTACCTGAAGCTCCATTAAAGTTTGCTGCACAGCGTTTGGACAAGCCAATAAAAATCTGGGAAAGTATAGTCTGATCAAATGAGACAAAAATTTTACTCTGGATGTCACTGCACACACTGGCACTGCATATCACCAAAAGTGACGTTTGGAGGTAGGAACATCATGATTTGGGGCTGTTTTCAGCATATGGTACTGGCAGACTTCATATAATTATATATCTGGAGATGCCACCGGTGAGGTTGGTTGCCGTCATGACTGCTCCAACCTCTTTTATCGTGTTTTTTTCTTTTAAGGAAATGTTCTGTAACTTTAAACCAGTAAAATCACTACCATTGAGTACATTAGGTATGATAATTACACCCTTGTTTCTATTGGTATACAATGTACTCACAATTCGATGTTTTTAACTCCGGATCCGATCTGGCCAAGTGAGATCCTGAGGGAGAACAAAGGACGCGAAGCGAAGTGGCGGCCCCGAGGGAAACGAGCCGGCGTCAGGAACAGGCTGAGAGCCCGTGCACACGGCACACCTCTGCCTAGCATCCTGCTCGCCAATGTCCAGTCACTGGAAAACAAACTCAGTGACCTCGGGGCCAGGATAAAGTTCCAGAGAGACATTCGGGACTGCAATCTCCTCTGCTTCACCGTGACATGGCTGAACCCAGCGGTGCCGGACCATGCTATCCAGCCAGCCGAGTTCTTCTCGGTTCATGGCATGGACAGGACATGGGACTCTGGGAAGTCAAGGGGAGGCGGTGTGTGTTTAATTGTGATAAGCAGCTGATGCAACAGCGCAAGCGTTGTTCCTCTCACACACTCCTGCACACCCAACCTGGAACTTCCTTTTTACCTTCCTTGGGAGTTCACATCACTATGACTGACTATGGGACTTTAACAGCGCAAACATTAAACGTGCAGCACCAAACTTTCATCAACACATCACCTGCCCCACCAGGGGTGAAAGGACACTGGATCACTGCTATACAACAGTCAAGCATGGCTACAAGGCACAATCTCGCCACCAGTTTGGGAAATCCGACCAAGCCGCCATCTTCCTCATGCAAAAATATAAATAAAGGCTTAAACAGGAACCGGTTCAAAGGGAGACACGCGGTGCATGTGTGTTTACGGAGGCGGTTGTGGGATTCATTGGGAAACTAGCGAATGATACCTTACAGAAAACGACCATCAGAATGTTTCCCAATCAGAAACCGTAGGTGGATAAGGAAGATTGTGAAGGACCTCAGCCACCCCAGCAATGGACTGTTCTCTCTGTTGCCGTCAGGAAAGCGTTTCTGCTCCCTGAAGGCCAACACAGAGAGACTGAGGAGGAGCTTCTTCCCGCAGGCGATACAGTCTCTCAACCAGATCAATACTCAGGACTAAAACCATCTCTGCATTTTTGCACATTGCACAATTATGTGTCATTATACAGGTTTTTTTCGCCCCACAATTTCGCCCCTAAGGCATTTTATGTCTAACACCTCTCACCTCTCAACCCATCCTCAGTAATCCAGCTGATGTCAGGGTCTGCTTCCACACGTGTTGGTGGCACTACAAAAGGTAGCTGCATCATCAAATACAGCTTGATGGAGCAATGTATCCATTGTCATGTAACTGTACATACATATAGTTACATGTTATCACAGTAACTGTGAAAATAATCAAGTTGTGGCTTTTTTCTTGATAACGAGTTTTGAATTAATGTCGATTGTCTCAAAATTTATATCTTTCTTCTACTTTCCGATGTCATTGAAAATGTGTTGCGTTCTTTATGACTAGTATAGACTAAAATACACAAAGATTATTAAGAGAACATCACTCTTACATGGATTCTCTTAGTACATTTGTAACATTTTGTATATTCATAGCTTTAAAAATATAAAGTGCATTATGCTTCTCTAGAAAAAAGATCAATGTTGATCAGCAGGGAAATCAGCCTTGTGTCTTGGGACCAAACTCTTTCATGGTTACTTGAATCCAGTGTCTGCAGAGTATGACTCCAGTTTGTCATTCTGTCTCTCTGTGCCACAAACTTCAGCAGAACAGGCAGAGCAAAGACTTTGTCAAAGTCGAATATAGAAAAGGAGAAAAAGGGAGTGGAGAGCAATGGGAGAGATTGAGAGATGAAACAGATGAGTGTGAGATGGACAGAATTCCTTTGAGATCTCTTCTCTCACTGTTTCTATGATGCTTTGAAAGCTCTGTGCAAGGGTAACAACTCAAAGTGATGGGGTGTTGAATGGATTCTCTATGCTTTCCTCTCTCTACCTATCTGTCTGATCCCCTCCCTCTCATCTTATTCTCTTGCCACCTTTTTTCTGAAGTCAGCGACGCTTCTTTATTTCCTGCCTCAGGCTAATGGATTGAACTATCTAGTCTTGGGGGAAGAGTTCGAAATCACCTTGGCTGGATGGAACAATGGAGGTTGACTCAATAAAAAGTGAATGGATTGTGATCTTCAAGCCCAGGTTACAAAGTTGCAGGAACCACATAACTTGTCCTTAAATAATGTAAGTTTATTATTATATGTTATTATTAGACGTAAGTTTGCAATAACTTAAGGGTCAGAAGTTAAATGCAAGAGGTAATGTGAAAATCAAGATTTAAAAGCATCCAAGGGCAGGTTGATGTAGAAGGGTGAATGAAGGAATTCCAAAAGAACACAAAGACAACAACGGCAATCAACCGTGGTTCTCAGGTCCAGGTCCACTGTTTCCTGCTGAACATGTATCTATATAACCACCCGGTGGTGTTAATGTGTCATAGTTGACTGGGGCATAGTTTCTTTTTTATGTAAAGAACAGTAATTCCCTAACCATGGAGTTTGTTATTAGTGCGTTCCTTGGGGACTGCTTTCTGCGGTGGATTAATCCACATTTAATCTCCAGTGAGCAGGATGGTGAATGTGGAATTGAGTTAAAATAAACTACAGTGTGTTCATTGTAAGGAAGAAACACATTAGCCAGTGCTACAGTGTAGTTCACTAGTGGTTCAAACCTGCCTTATGATGCTATGACGATGTGATGACCTGCTATGACTCTTTGTCAGCCTGGCTACAGTGCTGAAAAGTAACCTGGGGTTGTTCTTATTTGCCTCAATTAATGAGGAATAATATGTGGTTCTAGCTTTACGGAGGGCTTTTTTATA
>JAUYWH010000015.1:1109303-1123102 GCA_034779795.1 Ctenopoma multispine | reverse complement strand
TACATAACTCCACATGTGTTCATTCATAGTTTTGATGCCTTCAGCGAGAATCTACCAATGTAAATGGTCATGAAAATAAAGAAAACACACTGAATGAATTGAATGTGTCCATACTTTTGGCCTGTACTGTATATATACATATATATATATATTGTATTGATGTCAGTGGCTATATATATATATATATTTTGTGTAAGGTCTTAAACTTTACATTGTAAAGTGCCTTGAGATGACTTATGTTGTGATTTGGGGCTATATAAATAAAGTTGAAAGGAATTGAACTGGACTGAACTAGCAGGTTTAGAAACCGAGTCGTCAAGTCATTAGTACTTGAAGTTTACCATCAAGTAGAAGTACTGTTCTAGATATTTCTCAATTGTGCTTTCTTTTTTTCTTTCATTTTCTTGGACTTGGATGGGAAAACATCATGGCGAACTTCCATCTCAATTTGAGTTTCACATTTAATCAGTAATAGTGCCTGTACTGTGTATTGGAAATAAACTGAGTTTCTGTCAAGATGGTATTTTTAAGAGGTAATAAACCTTTCCTAATAAAGAATTATAAGGAAATAAGAAAGCACAAAGAAGGAACTGCAACTGAGTTATACAGTAATACTCTCATGAGAGGGTTCACAGCAAAACGAAAGAACTAACTGTTACACAGCTATTTATCAACTCTACTCCCTTCCCACCAAATTATGCTATCTTCATTTGATTTATGCTTCTGCATCAAATCTACGCCGAACTTATGCAAAGCAACACCAGAGCCTGACAAGAACCTACCCAGAAATGTAACTTCACACCACAGTGACGCTGCTAAACATCCATTAGCTCCAACTCCAACATGATCTGCTGTGTTGAAATCAGTTATTTAGACAGGTGTTTTTTTCACTGTACAGATTGGAGTTTATATGCTGTACACACCAAGACGTAAACAACTGCATGGGTACGAGAGCCCCATTTGCAATGGTATTTATGAATGCTTGCTGGAAAGACTAGCTTAGTAGGAGTATAAAACACTGATAGAAGTGAAGTGTTATAGAAGTCTAATAGAGGTGGACATTGAGTTGCACATTGTCAGTATGTCTGCAACTGGTAGATGTAAAGGTATGACTTAACTGTGTTGATGGAAACTGCCATTTAAACAAACCTGTCATCACAAGCCCTGAAGACTCATTTGCTCCAAATTCATCCAATCTCAAGGGGCTTCTTACAGTACCGGTTCATCCAGTGTGCAGCACTATGCATGACTGCTACCACTGAGTTTATATGTGTACAACAATCAATATGATTGTCCCCCTACTTCACTGTGTGTGGGTGGGATACAGGTGCAACAGAGAACATTTAACAGAACACTTAATTGTGCTTGCTGGCAGTGGGCAAAGTTGAGATAGACTATCTACCAGAGAGGACAGTGGAACACAGCTGTATGACAGAAAGCAATATGGCCTTCGGGTAATTTAGCAATAAGTACACCTTTGTCATATACTGTAGTTTTTGTGCAGATAGTAACAAAGGGTGAGCTGGTATAGCTGGTATTGAACATGCAAATGTATCTAAGCAGATGCCTTACAACTTCAGTGAAAAGCCAGCCAACCTGTGATCTTTGCCTGCAGGGCGCTGCAGGTAACACGGAAGGTGGACATTCTGACCCCGCTTGGAGCACTGTACTACAACACAGGCCGCTATGAGGAGGCCCTGCAGGTGTACAGAGAGGCTGTTGCCCTGCAGCCAGACAGCACTGACATCTGGCTGGCTCTGGTAAGCACACACACACTCACTGAATTATGTAATGCAAGGACATATGAGTATCTCAGTGTTTGGGTGGCAAAAGCTACCACATCTTGGGTGTTAACCAAAAACAGCATGTGTCTGGCATTGAACACAAAACCTGATGAATTATTCATGTTGTTTGAGGAGTGTGTGTGTGTGTTTTACACAGGCTCAGGTTTTAGCCATGGCCGGTCGTAATAAAGAGGCAGAGAAGATGACCTTGGACATCATATCCAGAGAAAGAAGCTGCATTGAATGTTATCGCCTCCTCTCTGCAATCTACAGCAAGCGTGGCAACTTTACAGAGGTATGTGTGGGTGCTTGTGTGGGTGTGTTTGGGTTAGTGGATCAGTAACAGATGTGCATGTGTCTCTCTGCACATTTGTGTCTGTCTCACAGCCATGCTGTTAATTGCTAAGAGGTGGACTAGCTCACAGCCTGTCTTCCTGACTCAGTCAGGAATGACTCCTAGCAGGAGACAATTTCTGCTCCAACTGTTACTGTAGAAACTAATCACCTTCACTTTACATCAGAAAAACGGTCATTTGCTGACAAGCAGCTGCCACTCATCTACCCACTCGGTTTTATTACTACAATTAGTACTTGTGTTCATCTGTCTCTGACCTTTGATATACTTTCTTGTATTTAAGCTTAGTGATTATGAGTGAACAGAGCAACATAAATGTTAGTGTACACACACACTGTGCTGTATGTAACACACATATCAGACTGAAATGCTGTGAAGAGGCGTGATAAGTGGTGGTAAATTTTTACCATGGTAAATATATAAGCACCATAATTTGTATTTAACATTAGCTTTTCAGGTCGGGGCTATTGAACTATCATATTACCTTAATAATAACAATAATAATTGATGCTTTATTGATCCCCTTGTATAAATTATTTGTGGACAGGCTGCCCCTTTGAGGCGCCAAGGGTCAGGGTATCAGTGTTGTGTCCACCTCGAAATGTATAAAATTTCTTTTGAAATAACAGGGCTGTCTGGTTGCAACAGTGAGGCCAGACCATGTGCCAAATCTGCTCTGTTGTGCAGCAACATTTCAACAACAGTGTCTAGTCAGGAGGTTTACAGTTTAGCTATCTATAATGTGTAGTTTGTAAGTATTCCAGGTCTTGTTTGTTGAGGCTGAATTTACTTGCAAATGAAATGTTGATAAATGGTGTTGTCGTGATAAGGACAGCTGAGTCTGTGCTAGTTTCAAAGTCATTTTATAGGCAGCCAGGGCTAATTTACTGCTCACTCCACTGACCGAGTTGGACTGAAGACTGCTACAGTTCATGACACCTCCTCTTTCCACTCACCCCAAGCAGTCGAGGCCGATGGCCACTCACCATGAGCCTGGTGCTGCTGGAGGTTTCTTTCGTTAAAGGGAGTTTTTCCTCTCCACTGTCACCTCAGTGCTTGCTCTAGTGGGGTTTTCCACTTTATTCTGTATATTTTTATTTAATGTGTAAGGTCTTAAACCTTACACTGTAAAGAGCCTCAAGATGACTTATGTTGTGAATTGGCGCTATATAAATAAATTGAATTGAACTGAATTGAACCTCATACTGTCCCATTTTCACCAAACACATCAGGAAATGTAGTACAGTGTCATCAAATGACTAAAACTATATCAAGCCCAGGTGCTGTTTTGCTGATTTTCTGGAAAGAGTAACACGTTATTCTGTAAAACTAGAAATGATCATTTTTATCCGTGTGTAATACTTTACATCTCTGTCAGATACATTAGAATATAGCGATATATGTAAGTATACTTGCCAGATTCACCTAGAAGCAGGCTAATAATTTGTACTTTCAGTGTGCAGTTTGTCATGATTTTTGTGGTTTTTTCTCCTCATTATTCACTATTCATTATTCTTTGTAGAGAGTATCGACAGCCTCTGGGCTTTGTTCCAAGAGCAGAAATTAAACATCAGTATTTGGTCTGTCAATGCGTTCCATTTTTTCTAAGGAGTAAGCAGACTGAGCTGGGCTGCAGTGGAGATGAAACAAGGATCCAGACATATCCAATGGGTCTGAGTCTTCCACACATATTTACAATTGCCTTTTAATTCTCTCTGTTCTCGGTTACTCCCAGTGTGGTTGTGAAACCCTGACACTGCTGTTTCTTAGAAAGACAGGAGTAAATGATCTTCACCTCCATCCTCCTCCTCTTTCTGTCTAACAACTCAGCTCTAAATCAGTGTAGACTTTTTCTCCACTGCATCCTCAGCTTCTTCTCATCTTCCGTCCCTCCCTCTCTCCTTCTTTGTTCAAAGGAATAGGTAGTGATTGGGGGGGTGGGCTGGTATTGCAAAGCCTGCTGTGTTTTCTGCTGTAAACCATGAAGTGCACTCAAGCAGCACAACACTCAGCTCTAACAGAAGGAAGATTTGTGTGTGTATGTTAATTTATATATTTTTTTGTGTGTTAGCTTTATGTATTTGTGTTGACATTGACTGTTCGTGTCTGTGCCAGGCTCTGGGTGCTCTGGATAGGGCCCTGCAGCAGAATCCCAGTGATCAGACAGTAAGAGCAGAGCTGTATTTCTCCAAAGGAAACCAGCTCAGAGAGATGAACCAGCTGGACCAAGCCTTTGAGGTACTGCTCCCTCTTCCTCTTACTGTTCTTCCCTGACTGTCTTTTCCCCATCCATTATCTCCTGCTACTGCTGTAAGCAAGAATAGATTTTCTATAACGTGAACATTGATTAGCAGTCTGCCTCCTGAACTGTGAGGAAAGCAGTAATTTTAGCAAACATGTCTACAGGACTCAACTGCACCATTACCTCTGGTCCCTTTCTTATATAGCTTGATTGATTGATAGCAGAATTATTCTCCCTGGAGGCATTTTGATATTAATGTAATATTAAAGACAACTAATGACTTGTTTTGTCAATGTCATTATCATTAACAGTAGCACTAAACTCCCCAACTGTCATTCAACACAATTCCAGTGTTTATTCAGATGGTACACATATTACAGTATCTTCAGAAAATATGGTGTAATATTGTATTATTGTAGTGTATTATCTTAGGCTGAACAGTAAGATACTTAAATGCACTGTATTTTCAGAAACTTTTAGGATTGACATGCTAAACTGGAAAAAAATGCAACATTACTGTAACAAAAGCAAGCACACCTATGACCTCTTCATAAAACTTGCAATGTGTCATTGTGCTATTGTCCTTCTTAGTGCCAATGCTATCCACAGTAAAGGTTTCCAGTTCTAATATATTGTTTGTAAATGTCTGTGAAAATTCTCAGTCATCCAGGTCATGGTTATCCAAAAAAGGTAATTCAGTGGCAACTGGAAGCACAAATAGACTAAAATGAAGCAAAGAGTCGCATGAAAAATATGTGAACGTTTTGGAATTATCTGTTTCTTTGCATAAATTGTTCACAGAATGTGATCTGATCTTCATCTGTCAGTCTTTAATGATCACATAAATTATGCTGAACAGAAAAGTTACTGAATCCAAGGATACCTGATCTGAACTGCATTGGCAGTAATTATATCTCTTGAGGAGTGACCTCACTGGGTCAAGTTTTGGCTTCTGGTTGGGTTGCTCCAAAAGAGATCTTAAAGTGGGCGTATTATGAATAGCTTCAGGATCATATTTTTATTCTGGCACTCTTATTGATATAGTTTTGATTTACAATTTCAGAAATGTTTCTTTAAGAGCAGTGGTGGTGCAATACTTTGTGCGGAAACATAAGTCCATTTATGGACATACACATGACTGTCAAGATTCAAGATTCATAATTCTTTATTTGTCACATACATAGTTATAGCATGATGCTTCTGAGTCTCTTCCCTGATTTCAGAAGCTGAAACAGGCTGTTACTGGGTTGGGATGAGTCCTTGATAATCCTGGTATTCTGGTCCTACATCTCTTGTTGTAAATGTCCTGCAGAGATGGGACAGTTGACTTGCAGCAGCGTTACGCTGCACGGATCACTCTCTGTAGGGCTTTGCGGTCCTGAACACAGCTCTTACCAAACCATGAGTTAATGTTCTGTGCTAAGATGCTCTCCACAGTAGAAAGTTTTAAGGATTTGAGAGACCTGAAACTTCCTTAACTGTCTTAGGTGGTACAGACGCTGTTTCGCCCTTTTGATCTGAAGCTGAAAGTGTTCAGCACATGACAGGTCTTCTGAAATATGGACACCCAGGCACTTTAAACTGCTCACCCTCTCCACTGGTGTCCCACTGATGTTAAGGGGCTTACCGTCTCGCTGCTGTCTCCTGCTGAGGTCTACCACCAGCTTCTTGGTCTTGCTGACGTTCAGCTGGAGGCTGTTATCCACGTATGTACGCAACCTTGTGTTAACAGTGATGCTACTGGAAATGCAGTCGCCAACTCTCACCACCTGCGATCTGCTGGTGAGAAAGTCCACACCCACGCACATAGATGGCTGTTCAGTCCTAGATCCTTCAGCTTTGTGAACAGTCTACTGGGCACTATTGTGTTGAAAGCTAAACTGTAATCAACAAACAGCTCACATAGTTACCCTGTTTCTTGTCTATGCGCTTCAATGTGGAGAGATGCGTGCGAGATGGCATCCTCCATTGATCTGTTGGTTCAATAGGCAAACTGCAGAGGGTGTGTTTTGCTGGGGCTGGGTGCGGAGATGATGTGCTTCAGCAGCCTCTCAGACACCTTCATAACTTCCGATGTTTAAGCAACAGGCCAGTAGTCATTCAGGCATGAGCGCTTGTTGTTCTTGGAGATGATGGTGGACCTCTTGAAGCACGTGGGGACCACAGACTGAGCCAGGGACTCATTAAAGATGGTGGCAAACACACCTGACAGCTGGTCTGCACAGCAGCGCAGCAGATGTCCAGGGATCACGTCTGGACCTGCTGCTTACCTGGTGTTCACCCGCCATAGTGCTGTGCGCACATCATTCTCTGCAATGCTGATGATGTGTCCATCGCTGATGACGTCACCGTCCTCCGTTGTCAGGCTGTAGGTAGATCCAGTCACCTGGCTGACCTCAAAACGGGCATAGAATGTGTTGAGTTCATCAGCAAAAGCAGAGTCGGCATTTACTGTCGCTGTGTCTTTAACTTTGTAGTCTGTAATGGTGCGCAGTCCGTGCCACATGTTCCGTGAATTGCCCTTTAAGAGAGACTCCACATGTTCCTGGTACTGGCGTTTCACGTATCTTACGATGCACCGAACGGATGCCCCTTTGTAGGCATATCACCAGTGCTGAGACCAACGTTACAAGCAGCAGTCCAAGTGTTCACTGCAGCGCAGATCAATTTATCAACCCACAGCTTCTGGTTCGGGAACAATGTAACTCTCACCTTAGGGACAACTTCAACTGCAAGCATGCTAATGAAGCTAACTGCTACATCTGCAAACTCTATTGATGTCATCTGCGCAGGCCCGGAACATGTCCCAGTCCATGTCATCGAGCATGTCCTGCAGCGTGGCTTCTGATTGGGCAGACCAGCGTTGCACCTCCCTCTTGACTAGAGATTCACGACAAAAGCTTTGATGATATTCCGCCATGACGAAAATGGAGCTGTGGTCAGACTTCCCAATTGCTGAATGTGAAACGTCTTTGTAGCCCTGCTTGTACTGTGCATAGCAATGGTCCAGTGTATTTGTTCCTCTTGTCAGACATGTAACGTGTTTGGCATAACTTGTTTGAGAATGGCTTTATTAAAGTCCTCTGCCACAGTAAGTGCTGCGTCCTCGTGTTTGTTTTAGAGCGCACTCGGCACATCATGGAGATCAGACAAAGCCATTGGGGTCTCTTGGGGTGGGATGTAGATCGCCATGGCGATTACTGAGGTGAACTCACGGGGCAGGTAGAATGGCCGATACTTTATGCTGAGATGTTCTAGACGAGGCGAGCAGCCGCTGGAGAGAGTAGAAACACTCCTGGCATCACATCACTTGTTGTTGGTCATGAAACATACTCCCCCGCCTTATGCTTTGTTGGTCTCCACCATTCTGTCCATGCGAAACACAGAGAAGGAATCCGATGGAGTCACGGTTGGTCCGCCACAGTGGGGTTCAGCCATGTTTCAGTTAAGCACAGAATATTACAATACCTCATATTGCACTGGAAAGTAATTCTGGCTCTCAGGTCATCTAGCTTGTTTTCCAGTGACTGTACGTTAACTAGCAGGATACTAGGCAGTGGGGTGCAATGGGCTTGTCATCTCAGTCTGAAGGCATCCCTTTCGGATTGCCACTCTATTTGCAGAACATACAAACACACATACCAACTATATATTGTTTAATTTTAACACAAAATACCTGTGTTTTTGAGAGCCTGCTCCTTCAATAACCACCTCTTTATATACTTAAAATAAGTTTAAATAGGCCGCAGTTATTTCTTTATCCTCAATCATGATTGATGAGAGCTGGTAGTGGGATTACAGTATCTTCAGAAAATATGGTGTAATATTGTATTATTGTAGTGTATTATCTTAGGCTATCTAAGTGCATCTTTGCCCCCAATAATACATATAAACTCTGTCAATAACTGTCATGACGTCACCGTTTGCCTATAAACACTAAAAGAAAAAACAAGTGTTTTCCTCTCAGTGTTAAACCGGACCCAAAACATCTTGGTTGTTCACTGAACTCCTGCTTTGGCACAGCTCTGGCACTGCATCGCACACGGTCTGTGACACACGGGCTTCATTCCAAGGATTTGGAAATGAAAATTGACTGGTTCATAATTTTTTTAATGGAATTTTTGCATACAGTCACAGTTACATATCCCTGACACCCCTGGTCTAGAGGCATTTTTGGATTGTTCCGGTAGAGTCTTGTAGAACCCCAGAAAAGTATTGTGTTGCAATGGACAGAGAGTCAAGATTTAGTATTTGTGTGATTCACTCTACATATATTGAGCCCACATTTAATTTAATGAGTATCTATCAATATAAAAATGCGAAAAAGCATAATATGGACCTGTAACCCACACAAACAATCTGGTTTCATTAATTGGACTCCGGGTTTGCTAACTACTGAATTAGCCTTTGCTGATGATATTAGCATAGGATATGTTTGATGATGTATTCACGATGACAATAATAACAATAATATTGTTTGTTTATAAGGGTAAGTTTGAGAAAATAAAAAATGTTCTTATTTTAACATACATTTATAATAATTGCAGGTAATGCTGAAGGCTTCACTTACTGCCACTGTGTAACAGATCCCAGTCATACTCTAATTACTGTCAGGCAGAACTACCTCGGCCTGCCCCTTCACTTCTACTTTGAGAACCTCCATTCAAACTGCTGGCACACTGAATAACGTTTCTGAGGACCCATAGCACAGATTTAATCTGTGAAGGATTAAACCCTTTTCTCCCTTTTCTCCCCCCACAGATTGACATCATTTGAAATGTCATGTTGTAAATCCCTTTAAACAGCATATTGCTATTAGATTGGTCACATAAAACAATTAGATAAGGAAGACCAGACAGACCATTGTAACCCTGTAACAGTGTCAGTGCAGGTGTTGGGAACAGCTTGCTGGACATTTGTTTGATTTTTAATGTTTTGTTAAATGTGCAGGATGTGGGTACTTTGATGAGTCAAAAAATCATTTTTATCTGTGCTTTAATTTCATTACATTGAGACTATGTAGTGTGCACATTTCAATAATAACTGGGAAAATTAAGGTGTTCTAAAACATTTGAACATTTTTCAATAGTATCCAGAATAGTCACCAGAATCATTGCCATTGCTTCATGATGCTCACTGACTCAGTGAGCTCATCAGTGCCTGGAGCCCAGTTCACTGTCTAGTAATTTAGTACTAATCAGCCGAGGAGCTCTTTGACACTGAGCCACTTTTAACCACATAATGACTAGTAATGAAAAAGATTATCAGATTTTATACAGTGGAGGTCACTCATATCTACCTACATTATATCCACAGCTGCTGAATATGAAAGACTGATTGCAATCACACTTGGTATCATTGTCCATTTTCATTTCTATTTCATATTCTGTTTTTCTTTCCAACCAGAGTTACAAGCTAGCTGTAGAACTTAAACCTGACCAGTCCCAGGCTTGGATGAATATGGGAGGGATTCAGCACATCAAGGTAGCAAACATTACTTAATTTCTACAGCTGACATCACTGTGACCTTCGGTAAAAGATGAAAAAGAACCTTTTTGAGTTGTTTTTCTTTAAAGCAATTCATAAAAGAACTGTGCTTCCCTAATCAAATAAAGCGGAAGCTTGCTAAAATGCCAAAGGGGAAAAGAGTTGCAAGGGAGATGTGGAGACACAAAGTGACAAAACAATTTACCAGTTATCAGATTTACATTGATTAAAAGCAAGGGGTCTGCAGTGAACATGTGGGAGAACATCACCAGACTGAAGATTATATGACTATATGAAGCATCTGCTAATGTCTGTGGGCCTAAGACTGAACACGGTGACTCACTGCAAAGAACTTTGCACTTAATATTAAATCTAATAATCTTGTTTGACCTATTTGTATATGTCCAATTACTCTTGGACCCTTTTGAGCTATACCTCACACACAGTTGTTTCTAGAGTAATGTAAAGTTGAGACTGTAGAATGTTAATATAATGTCCATTATTTTATTTCAAATGTTCTGAAGTGCAGAACCTGAAGGACAAAGATGTTGTAATTGTTAAAATACTTAAATCTGCACTGAATGCTGTCTTCATAAGTACCTGTAGGAATCTATAAAATATTGGATTGTAATGCGTGTATTATTCTTTGTGTGCGCAGGGAGACTATGCAGCAGCCAGGATGTACTACCAGCGGGCCCTGATTCTGAGCCCTGGTTCCAAACTTCTGAAGGAAAACCTGGCCAAGCTGGATCGACTGGAGAGGAGACTAACAGGGGGGGCGTAGGTCACAAACAGTCCCATAGACACTCTACCCTCCTGGGCACAGATCAGAGTACTGTTCTGCCCTTTGGAGCCCAATCAACCAGCCTCCAAGCTGCTAGACAAAAGAGATCTGGTTACTAAGACAGCATGTCTGTGTAAGAGCAGAGGACAGTGGACTTGTCAGGACTGTGTGCTTGATGTGCTGGAGCCAAAGAATTTAGTCAAGCCACAGTCCAGTGTTACCTGCAGGAAACAGAAACGAGTAGCTTGTTGAAGACCGCTGAGCTCCATGCATTGCACTGTCTGCACCAGCTTTATTTCAACATGCATATTTGCTTTATATGTGTGTATTTGATCAATTTATTATTTACTGCTTCACATAAAGTCATTTCTTTTATGGCACTTAATCAATTATTAAATTGGTTCTCTGCTTCAGCACAGCATGAATGGAATGAGTATTGAAGTTTTACTCTTCATCTTTGGGAATACAGGCCAAAAGTTTGGACACATTTAATTCATTCAATGTTGTTTTCTATATTTTCATGACCTTTTACATTGGTAGATTCTTACTGAAGGTATCAAAACTATGAATGAACACATGTTGAGTTATGTACGTAACAAAAAAGGTGAAATAACTGAAAACATCTTTTATATTCTAGTTTCTTCAAAGTAGCCACCCTTTGGTCTGATTACTGCTTTGCACACTCTTGGCATTCTCTCGATGAGCTTCAAGAGGTAGTCACCTGAAATGGTTTTCCAACAGTCTTGAAGCAGTTCCCAGAGGTGTTTAGCACTTGTTGGCCCCTTTGCCTTCACTCTGTGGTCCAGCTCACCCCAAAACACATTAAATGAGACGAATGTCCAAACTTTTGGCCTGTACTGTAAGTGTTAACCACATGGCTCAGGTCATCTTCAGTGAATGGAGGTGGCTCAGGTATCACTGTGTTAACATTGATTTGAGGACCACAAAAGATCTGTCAGGATCTGTCATGTGGGAAGGTGTCATAAACAAGTAAACAGCTACAGAGAGACCACTGGCTCTGTGTAGTCAAATTCATCTTTTTAGTTTTGGTAAACTTTTTTTGCAGTGCTAACAAATGAAGCAGGAAACTTAAGCTTATTTAGAAAATAAGGAGCCTCAATTAAGAAAATTATCCAGTCACAAACAGATGGCATTCATCAAGTGCAAATGAGCAATTTGTGCTTCAGAGGATTTAGTGAAACTGTCTTGTACTATTTGTATGTAAATGCAAATTATAAAAAAATAAAAATAAGAAAAAAAAATTTCAGAAAAAGATTACAGAAATGTAAGTACCACTTCTTCTGATGCGTCATAGTTGGTGTCACTTCCACTTGTGGTCTTTGGCTGAGCACATACAGACCATACAACCTGGTTAATTTCAGCAAAAACAACAGTGAGAATTCTGCTTCCTTGCTGTAGAGCACATGACATCCTCTATCCATAGAGCAGGGGTTCCCTGCTGTCCTGTCTGTTTATCAACTACAGTATACCTGCCCTACCCACTGCTGATGAGCTCAGTCAAGTATGGTCAGTCAGCGAGAAGCTGGAAGATAATAATTTACTTTGACTTCCCTTACTTCATCCATCGACGCTCATCACAGGAGTCCTTAAGGACCTGAATCCCTGCCTGTGATTCAGGTTAAAACCTTTTAAGATGTAGTCATCATGTTTGTGCTTCCAAGTCACATTTAAAAAAGTACTTTTAAGAAAGACAGGGTTTAAAAACTCCCCAAATGGACAACCAAAGCCAGCTGCTTTCACTGAAGACTGTGAGATACAGCTAAAAAACTTACAGATGGACCCTTGAGACTAAATCAATGTGTCATATATGAAGGGAATGTTTTGTGTTGGATTGAATCCGTACATATGACAAAAGGAAAACTCCTATAGCTCTCAGATCATATGGCTTTTTAGAAATTATTCACAACAGCTGCTTTCTCCCTAGACATTAACTATATTATGTTCATTGACCTCAATTTCCAGAACTGCCTACAGTTATACAACCTGATGTTGCAAGCGTTCTGCAAGTATAATAAGCTAGTGTGTCTGCTCCTGTGTGAGGAGCTGATACTTGTTACTTGATACGTGTTGTGTGTAGTATAACCTCAGAAGATTGCTGTTGGGTTGCTTATTGTGGTTTCATTGATGGTGATGTTGATTGTGAATACATTTTGCTGTGGAATGAAATTGAGATGAAAATGAAGCGACTAGTGCAATGAGAATAAAATATATGTTTTATTAAATGGTGTGTGAAGTTAATGTGTATATATTTATACAGATGACACTCAACTGAACTTTTTTAGTAGTAGGTTTTCCTATGTTTTCTAGGATAAAACGAGATATTGAGCACTGTGGACCACTAATGGTTGTGACGCAAGTTGGAGACTGTTCATGCCTGACTGGTGGATGTATCTTCATATCTTAAATCAACCATAAATAAAGTTGGAGTTGGATAAAGTTTTCATTGACTGCCTTTTGCCAACTCAGGCTGTGTTTTTCTTAAAGGTGATGGAACGATATGTACTTATTAGGATCTTTCCAGTCCCTGTTTTTGTTTGTGTGAGAAGTTTTTGTAATTGTGTTAAGAGTTAAAAATTACCATAAAAATAGAATTGTTTACACACAAGAACAGCTAGTTTGCTATTAGCTATGAGCCATGCAGAACGCAGGCCTCTTTCCAGGACAGAGACCTAAAATTTACCAGATCTGAAAAAACAATCTCCACCCCATTAAATAGGCAAGTCATCTGTGACAATCATGGACAACGGAATATGTCTAAATAAACTCAGTCTTGACTCAACTGGAAGGATTGCACCTTGTGATGGCGGAAGGACAACTGAGGACGCTTAATCCACAATATGTGAAGCTGCTACAGGTCCTCTGTCTCTGCTGTGATCAACCTTACCTGCTAACTCAACTGACTCAGATAACAGCAGATTGATTTGCCTGGCTGCAGAACTTAAGACACCTCTACTGTATCTCACCTCCCTAATAATTTTTCATTTATTATGTTCTCATTATGTGTATTACTACTACTATTGATCTATCCTGTGTTTTTCACCATCCACCTATCCACCAGACCACACTCAGCCATCCACCTCTGCACACACGCTCTGCTCACATCCCCCTGAAACACATTATTAGCAC
>JAUYWH010000015.1:1073543-1096925 GCA_034779795.1 Ctenopoma multispine | reverse complement strand
TGAGAAGCAACCCCACACATGAATGGTCTCAGGATGCTTTACTGTTGGCATGACACAGGACTGATGGTAGCGCTCACTTTTTCTTCTCCGGGCAAGCCTTTTTCCAGATGCCCCAAACAATCGGAGAATATGACTTCTATACTAATATGATGGTCCATTCACCATACTTTCTCCAGAAGATCAATCTGTCCCTGATGTTTTTTTTTTGGAGAGAAGTGGCTTCTTTGCTGCCCTTCATGACACCAGGCCATCTTCCAAAAGTCTTCGCCTCAATGTGCGTGCAGATGCGCTCACACCGGCCTGCTGCCATTCCTGAGCAAGCTCTGCACTGGTGGCACTCCGATCCTGCAGCTGAATCCTCTTTAGGAGACGATCCTGGCGCTTGCTGAACTTTCTTGGACGCCCTGAAGCCTTCTTAACAAGAATTGAACCTCTTTCCTTGAAGTTCTTGATAATCCTATAAATTGTTGATTTTGGTGCAATCTAAGTAGCCACAATATCCTTGCCTGTGAAGCCATTTTTATGCAAAGCAATGATGGCTGCACGCATTTCTTTGCAGGTCACCATAGTTAACAATGGAAGAACAATGATTTCAAGCATCACCCTCCTTTTAACATGTCAAGTCTGCCATTCTAACCCAATCAGCCTGACATAATGATCTCCAGCCTTGTGCTTGTCAACATTCTCACCTGAGTTAACAAGACGATTACTGAAACAGCAGGTCCTTTAATGACCTTAAGTGGAAAGGTTTTTTGGGGATTAAGTTAATTTTCATGGCAAAGGACTATGCAATTCATCTGATCACTCTTCATAACGTTCTGGAGTATATGCAAATTGCTATTACAAAAACTTAAGAAGCAACTTTTCCAATTTCCAATATTTGTGTCATTCTCAAAACTTTTGGCCACGACTGTATTTGTGTCTGCAATGATGCATGCACAAGCTACTTTATGAAAGAAATAATCCATTAAGTCATTATGTCTTTAAGTACTCGCATCAAAGTAAAGTCATTGCGTCCTAAAGACCACTCTTTTGTTTCTATTTTGTGCAAATGTTTTCTTTTAGCACATACTTACACATAGTTAAAAAGCAGGATTAGCTCCATGGTTACCTTATGTGTTGGCATAGCAACCATGAAGCGCAATATTTTTTCTCGCATGGTTTGGAAATCAAAGTTGTAGCCATTGCTGACCAAGCTGACTGTTTGGCTGTTTTAAACTAATGTTAACACAATTTGTCCTTTCTGAATCAGCTCTATGAGCTGTTGGTATCTCTTGGTATCTCTTAAGCATGGATACCTTTATATGCAGAGAATATAAGAAGGAAAAAGAATAGCTGTGTCATAGCAGGTGTAACTGGTCAGCTGTTAATAAGTGTGATAACAATTGGAATAACCTGTTTTGATGTGAAGTGCAAGAGAGGGAGACTTTGAAGATATTGCCTCTAGGGTGAGAGGGATCTGTGATGAGTTTTCTTGGCTGTTTGCTCGCTCCCGGAGGGTGAACACGGGGCACCAGTGATATACTGCCAGTTGTAGTCCTGTTTGGTAGTTACTCCAAAACAGACTGTGATAGATGCATAAGACTGACTTGATGACAACACAGTTGATCAAGAGCTGACATGGTTGATCAGACCTTTTCAACTGCCACAGGAAGTACATAACCTCCCCTGTTTCCATTTGGATCCTTGAGGAAACAGCAAACTTAAAACTTTTCAGCTTGCCTTGCAGGTCCACACACAGATTGAACTTGCATAAAAAACGGGAGAAAATGCTTTGCGGTGATCTGATGTCCCAATGCTGCCTTAGAAACAATATACGATATGTGTCCTTGAGTACTGCGGTACATTGTATTATTGTCGTAGTAGGACAGTTTATGAGCTTCATTGTCTCGTTATGGCATCTGTAAAAAGTGTTTGATTTAGTATTATTAAACCTGGATACTTTGCCTAAATTTTAGTTTACTCCTCACATCCCCTGACATCTTTTCTTTCTTTCTTTCTGAGCCAGGTGGCCTGTGACCTCCTGCGGAGAATCATTCGTATTTTGTACCTGAGCAAGAGACTTCAGGGCCAGCTTCAGGGGGGTAGCAGGGAGATCACCAAGGCAGCTCAGAGCCTCAATGAACTAGGTAAGGATGTTTGCTGTTGTCTAATCCATAGTCTCATCTGTTGTTTTCTAGTAGGAAACACGTAAAGATAGGTGTACGATTTTCACACATTACATTACAAACATTATGAAACAGAGAAGCTAGGCTTATTGCTCAGGTTTTAATATTAAACACAAACACACTTTGTGCCCCCAGGAAAAAAACAACTTTCAGCAAAATAAATTAAAGACTGATTAAGTAAACTTACTAAATTATATTTTACACACGTCTAAAATACTATAAAACATACAGTTTTAATACAATCACACCCCAAACAAAGTTGGATTGCCACCAGGTAAAACACTCCATCATAGTATATCTTTATAAGGTTTAACATTTTTAAAATTTCCATTATCTAGTGACACAGGGAAGACCTTTGGCAGCAGATAATGTTTTTGAAGCAGTCGTAGGCTACACTTAAGTCAACATGATCACAGGAATAGGAAATCATACTACAGCTTTAGTGACGACAGGGCTGTTGACCCTTTTAAACGAGAGCATGGGGCCTGCTGTGTCAGCTGTAGGGAGCAACGAAGGCACTCTCAAATGGCTTTACATATTAAACATTATCCAGAACTTCAACATGACTCGAGCATAAATAAAAAAGAAAGATAGGTCAAGCCATCATTTTGATGATTTAGCAGAGCAGTGAAAACCAGAGCCGTTTTGTCTTTGAATAACTGACAGACTAATTTATGCTTTTTATTCCAATTGTCTTGATTAACTAATGCCTTGTTTGTGTACTTTATTATACATAATAAATGTAATATAATATATAATATAATAATACAAAGTGAA
The DNA here is from genome assembly GCA_034779795.1 of Ctenopoma multispine. Classification (NCBI taxonomy): domain Eukaryota; kingdom Metazoa; phylum Chordata; class Actinopteri; order Anabantiformes; family Anabantidae; genus Ctenopoma; species Ctenopoma multispine. The sequence continues at coordinate 1,093,980 of JAUYWH010000015.1, read as the reverse complement.
GGAGGGTCACACACCACGCAGTTCCATCTTCTAGAACCACGGCATTACTCCTCTCCAAATTCAAATTCAAGACAATATCTTGGAAATTTTGTATTTCTTGTTGAAATCGGACCTTCTGTGTGTGTGCTTTATGCTAAGAAAGTACCATTGTGTATAGAATCATCAGCCATCTGTCAGCAGGTGTTTCAGTGTGCTAGGTTCAAAGGCATGACAGAGTGTAAATCATCTGTATTTCGAGAGGCGCAACCCTACCCAAAGATGCAGTTAACATATCTGGGATAATGGTACATAGTCAGACAGAATCATTTTAAAGGCATTTGTGGACTTGCGGTTGTTTGTGCACTTAAAGTATGAAGTAGTTGTGTGTGGAACAAAAAAAATAGAACTTGAGAGATGTTTGAACTTTTCATAGTTTCACACGGCTGAGTCTGATGCTGGAAGTAACAGGAAGTGTTGAATTCCCCTCTTTACTTTACTTTACTTTAATTGGCAGACGCTTTTATCCAAAGAGACTTACAAGGAGAAGACACAAACAATTACCATTCGGGTTCTGTAAATTATGAGTTACTACAAACTAAGAGACCTGATAAGACCCAAACTTGTCAAGAAGAAATTAATTGTACAGAACTAGGCAGTGGAAGAAGGTCAGCTTGTTCTCCATTTTCTTCTAAATTCCTTCAAGTACTGGACTGGAGTAAAAACCAACTGTGCACTTTTGTTTCTCCTGGAAACAAGGTGATCCCAGTTGGCTCTTATCTGGCTGTCACTCGCACTGCGTTGAAGGATATTTGCATAAAGTTTCCCTGTATTGTCGCTGGGTGTAGTTTGTATTTGTGGAACTCAGCTGGGGACACTGAGCTGCAAAGCCAGGTGTCATTCACAATTAATAGTGGCTGTTGATGTCCCAACTTAAAACCTACCACTGTCTGATGTCCCTGCCGAACATGAAAATAATCACATGAAGGAGGAAATTAGATGAACGTTACACATTTTAATGCTCTAATCATGCCCTTTTTATGAGGTCACAACAGTGACACTTAATTTAATTCCAGCTACCTTTTTATCTTGGCACTTGTTTTCATAGTCATGCTAAGAATTGTTATCTAGTAATGGTTGGATAGGTTCCTAGAACTGTGTGACCTTTTGCTGTCAGAGGAAAGTGATATTGATATCACCACCACCAGTTATCTTTGTGCCATACTGCACTTTGCTATCACAAGGCATTAAGCGTGACAGGGTGGGCTCACAAAGACTCACAAGTGTTTTCAGCAGCCTGTGTCTGCTAGTCTGTGACCACTTCTCGTACCACACATGGGACTGCATAAATTCCATTGGTTCCAAAAAGCTTTTACACAGGGTCAATGTCCTTGGTTTTCTCTAGTGCAGCAGTGAAGCTCTTATAGGTGATACAGTGTCAGCGCCTGGTCTCTGCTGTGCCTTTCAGTTGTTGTCCAACAATTCTAACAATTTATCAAGTAGGCTTTGCTGCTTTATGTTTTGTTATAGTTCATACTGGTGAGTCCTCAAATCATTTTTATGTGTCCTACTTCTGCTTAAGTTTCATTTTCAGGGCTATTTCCTTTCTGTGGATGTTACTACAATTGAAAAAAATCTTTAATAAAATACACAATATAGACACTTCATAGTTAAAGTAAATAAAATGATTTCCAGATATACAAACATTTGTAGTGAGTGGAAGATGGATCCTGATTTTGCTTGCTGACATGTAGTCTTTAGCGGTGGATAGATCACCATGAAATTTGGTTCACACATTTATACAGCTTTTGACTGTAGTCACTTTGTGATCTTGTCACTTTTCCTCCAGCACCATCCTAGTTTTTAAATTTCAGTTTATCCACTACAAAGATCTATAATCTCTAAGATCTATATATACCGCACCTGCATAAAATGAAATTCTTATCAGCCGTAGCTGTACTTGTAAGCAAATGTTAGCATGCTAACAACCTAACCTAAGATGGAGAACATGGTAAACTGTGGTAAAGTGTTTATGTGCTTGACACCAATATTTTAGCACTGTTGTGGGTATTTTAGCATGCTGACTTCTGATTTCTTGTTATTACAGTATAGAAGGCCATTTCATTTTACAAAGTCTGCAAACATCTATCAGACTGAAATACTCTGTCAAAACTACATTTGCTGGAAGTCATCAGTGCAGTGTGTGGATCTTTTGTGTTAGTTTTGCCTTCAGTTGATTTTGTGGATCCAGCACCTGTAATAGTTATATAGTTTTTAGCAAACAGACTTAACCTGTGATAAAGTTTTGCTCTTACGGTGTCTATCCCAAAAGGCTTCCACATGTAACTTGGTTCTGGTTATTAACGTGACTTACCTACCTAAAAGTACCTAATCTTTTGTATTATGCCTTATTGTTTTACTGTTCTTCTGCTTGTTGCTGTAATAAGTGAATTTTTCCCTTGGGGATCTTTAAAGTCTTATCTTGTTTGTTAGTTGCTTTGCTCATAGGATCTATGTGGCCGCTATAAGCACATAATTAGCCAGCCACACTGAGGTGTCATAGTGGTGTGCAGTGATGGCCAAAATGTTAGTACTGATGAATACAGTAATTTCTGTATTTTTGTCAAAAATGCAGTACAAACACATTATAAAAACCCACAGCAGCTTCAAAACTGTAGCTTCTAAAGGCAGTCCCTCAGTTCTCACATACTTAGAGCCCCACTGTTCTGGGCTGTTCTTTTTATGTATTTAGTTCTGCATGAGGAAGCAGGAGAAAAGCGGCATAGTGACATATATTGTGCCTTTGGTTGTTTATTAGAAATGGTGATAAACAATATAAGGTATTTTATAACTGTACATAGTTATCTGACTCATATTATGCTAACCAGAGAACAACATACACCGCTGGTTAGATACAGAGTTATGATTGAATTGTCCTTCCACTTGTCCACTCCATTACATTCCACAATAAATAGCAATAAATTACCCTCTTCAGCTGTAAACCTTTCAGCTGTAAATGCAATCTTGAACTCACCAACATTCAAGTGCTCGTAGTTTCTCTTTTTGAATGCGATGATTATATTAAGGAAACCCCACCCTTGATGTTTTTACATAGTCCTCAAATAATACATCTTTTCCATGCTTATACTTTTAATATTCATTTAGTAAGCTGCCTAATATATATGTACTCCACTGTTAATGAGCTCATCTCATCTCTTTGTTCCATGTATTTTTCCCCAATACTTTTATCTTGCTTACAAACACCAGTCTTTTTATATTTTCTCAGCTGTTGCTTGTTTAATATCTTTTATGACTGTAACCACTCATAAGTCTCAGAGATTTACACTAAAAATCTGACATATGTACATTTAAATGAGTCCTATTATTCAGCATCCTGTGAGTATAGACATTTCTGTCTGGCTTCAGTGTCCTCAAATGTGACCTTCTTGTTCCTTCTGGGGTCAATCCATGAGTTGTGGATGACCACATTGTTAGGTGTAGGGTCAGCTTCAACCACAGACACCACCCTTTTTTTCATCTTGCTCTTCAAGACCTTTTGGAACTTCTGCCGAGTGAAGGCATAAAGGAGTGGGTGAAAGATGGTGGTTCCATAGGCCATTACCAGGAAGCCTAAGCGGAGGCGGGCAGTCAAATCACTGGGCCCAGTGCTGAGAATGATGGTGTTGAGCACAGTTATTGGAGTCCAGCAAAGCAGGAATGTAGAGATGATAAGAAGAGACATCCTGAAGACTCGTTTTTGTCTCTCCCGTCTTTCCCGATGGCGCTTTACTGCTCTCCTTAGGGCAATAATGACAGATACTGAAGCCCGCATACCCAAAGTTGCACTGCCCCCTGCCCTGACTCTTGTGCTGCTCTGTGAAGCATCAGTTGATTCTGCGTGTGTTGCAGTGCTCAAAGAGATAGTGTTTTTGCTTTTTTGCTTTTTTTTAGGTAGATTGTGCTGAAAGCGTGTTCCAATCCTAATATTAAGCGCCTGAAGGATCTTGTAGTAAGTTACCAGCATTACCACAGCTGTGAAAAAGAATATGGGAATCTGTGCAAGCAGGTGATAGTACAAACCTAGCTCTGTGTAGTACTCATTTGTTTGAGCAACCGTGACCACTTCAGTCTGGTTCACGAGGTCCGAACCAGAAGTAATAAAGAATCCTACTTCCATGAAGGGAACCAGGAAACTGAAAAAGGATATAGCCCAAATGGATCCCAGCAGAGCCACGGCTCGGCCCATTGTAAGCACACGGTTTGCTGGCCGCACTGATATGTCGTATCGATCCACAGTGATGGCCAGGACATTAGCTGCAGTAGCTACACTTGCAAAGGAAACACAGGCCTCATGGAAACAGCGTATCATGGCTGTGTCTGCCTCCAAAGGAAGTAGCACCACCACGGCTGTCAGAGGGATACAGCAAACGCATACCTGTAAGAAGACAAAGAATTCCAGTCACATCCTGGATACACTGTCATCCATCTTAAAGCTTTTAATAATATAACTGAACACCAAATAACAGTAGAACATTTCATTTGACTCAAAGTAAAAGTAGCTTACTTAGCTTCTGTACTATAATTTTAATTATTACAAATTTCGTACTTTATTATTCATGGCCTCACCGCTGTTGTTGTTCTGTAATCAAATGCTAGCACGTACGCATTGCTTATGTATAGCACATGGCAATAGAAGAAGCAGATTTGGTTGATTAAAGTATTTCAGGGATGAAGTAAAGAGCAAGACTAGTTTAGCAATTTAACATTTTTAAGTGGAGTATAAAACAAAGTGATGATAAGTAACAAAACTGCAGAATGAAAGAATGTTATAATGGACCTAATCTGCTCCACTGCAAACGCTGATTCCTTTGATATTTATGTATTTGACGTTACACCTGTTGTAACGAATGTGTTAAAACTACCAACAGCATCAGAAAGAGATGGAGAAAGAAGCAAGGGTGTGGACGAATGAGATAGTATGCACATGTGGAGAGTAATGTGAAACTAAAACACAAGGTTTTGTAGACCTGTCAAGTAAAATTATATTAGCTCATCAAAGCTAAATTCAACACTACCAGTTCTCAGGCTGTACTGTATTTGACAGTAATACAGCACAGTAAAACAGAACTAACCAACACATCCACTACGTGCAGGTTCATGGTGATGATGTTGGAAACAGAGCTGATGAGGTTCTGCTTCATACAGTAGAGCACCAGCACAGTTAGATTGGAGCTCAGGCCCAAAACTATCTCCAAAATCAGGAAGCCAGTCAGAGAAACCTAGTAGCATAAAGAACATCATGGAAGTTATGCCATTTATGGTATGACATATCATAGTTTTAGTCATTACAACATTTTAATCTTTAAAAACAAGGAATGTTTAATTTATACTTTCATATAACAAGGAGTTTTTCTTACATACAAAATATATTTTAAGTATCTAACATTTAGATATTTAGTTATAACCCATTAATTAGTAGGTCAATTACCAGTTCCCTAAACATATGAAATACCTAAGGGTACTTTGGATTGATTTTCTAGGAAGCAAATATTATACTATCACGTCTCACTGATTTCATTTAAGTAATCTAAGATGTGTGTATGAGGTTTTAGTAGTACCTGGAAGCTGATGGGGTAGATGGCCTCAGAGGAAGACATGTCAAGGTCATAAGGGACAGCAGCGTCAAGCACCGTCATGTTGCTCATTGTGACTAGAGAAATCACCACTGGGGATGTGCGCATTATCCTGATGGGAGCAAGAGGCCTGGAGTTTGCACAGAAATGGTCTTGTTTAAAGAGTAAACCATGGCATTTAAAATTCTACTAGATGATTTTTAACTCTAACCAGATCAGTGAGCTTGTGGCTGGCACCGCCTTTTGTTTTTTCTAAAGGATGTACTGTAAACAGACAACGAGAGTCAGGTTACTGAAACAGCTAAAGGGGTTTTAATAGTTTTCACCTATTGACATTGCTACTCCAGAATAATTTAGGATCTTACGTGCAGAAACTGGCAGTGATGCCAGTACAATTGAAATACAACTGTTTTCCTATGGTTGTCATAATTATTTATACAGGCTCTAATTGCAGAACAAGACATGTGACTGAAGGGGTCATTCCCTGGCATTATGCATTACAAATCTGGTAGATACATGGACATTTGTTGCATTTACAAATTTAGGTTATGATAAATTTCATCTCTATAGAATATATCTATAGAAAAGACAATAGACAGCAATCATCATCTAATCAGTTGAAAGAGATGCTAACAATAAAGGCTCTGAGCACTTTCCAAGAAATGTCTTCAGTGTTGAATGAGACATCTTATACTATTTTTTTAATGTGGTAATAAGTAGTACATATCATAAAGTACAAGAGCTATATTGTCAATGTTGTATAGGGAAAGTAATAGATTTTTCAGTTTTATTAGTTTTAAGAGAATGCATGTTACTGCAAATCTCACACAAAGCAGAGAAGGTCAATCAAACAGTAGTTCAATCAAAATGCATGTTCCACACCTTTCTAATATCAGATCAGTTCATATTTGTTTCATCATTGCCTCAGAAATCTAAGAAAAGTTTAAAGAAATCTGTCCAGCAAACAAGCCATCTGAGAGGGCTGGTTTGCTTCCTGGGCATAAACAAACCAAATGCAACAATACTTGAATAGGCGGTTTTTTGACCTTTGGATTTTTATGATTTACACTGCAGGGACAACTGAGTGTAGGTGTGATACTAGACTCACCACTCCCTCCCAATAGTGACCTCTCCAGCTCAGCAGCAAATGAAGTCGCCACGAGGAACTTGCTGTAGCACGTCAAAACATCCCACCATATTCTGAGCTTACAAGCTGAATCTTCAGATCTTTTACTTGATTTACAGTGTGCTTTCAGTCAACATATTGAAATTTTGAAAAATAGTAAAAAGACTTCCATGAGCTTTAGCTTTGGGGGATACTGGCTCCACTTAGGCAGAAGGAAAATACTGTTTTTGAAACTTGCAAAGCAACACACACCCACCCATCGTAGGGGGGCTTGTGGCTTGCAACATAAGTACGGTGCACTAAGATGAATGCTTTCTTTCATGCAGAGCTCTGTCTCATCATTGTTTGTTGTGCTTGGACTGTTAGCTCCAGTGTCATCCCCGCCTGAAAATTATGCCAGTGCCAGAACAATCCTCCTCTCTCTGCTACTCTCCACTTTTCAGGTACATACTTCACGGTTGTCTCCTGATCTTTCTGGACATGAGGCACATTCTTATATGGTCTTATCTCAGGTTTGTGATTTCATATTCCTTGAAACATTGAAGGGAGAAATTAGAGATGACATAATGAATGGAAGGTTCCAAAAGAAAGCGAAAACATGTTTGTTTGGTTGTTCCCAAAGACAAAAGCCAGAGATTAATCCCTTGATTCTTGGACACCTGCAGTCCTCTTAATGACGCTTTATCCTTCACAGACGGCAAGAGAGGAATAGATTGAAGCTGAGAGTAATGTCATGTTCATCATCCTCAGTATCCCATTTCCTTGTGCCCGTCCATCACATTCCGTCTTTGATCCTACAGGGAGTGAGGATGAAGGATGGAGATTTTTTTAGTAAAACAGAACAAAAGAAATAATTGTGTCCTGTCTTGAAATTAGATGGTTTACCTCTGGTTTCCCTGTTGCATCACATATTCAAAATCTGATTTCAACTCATTTATCATCCCTTGACAGATAGCTTGTTTTTTCTGTGCTAATTGGACACCTGTGTCTGTGAGTGTTTGTCCAAGTGTTTGCGTGTGTTTCGAATGTGTGTTTGATCAGTTTTTGATGCCTTACCCTTTGTCTTTGATGGTTCTCGTCATGTGGTATTGTGCAAATGAGTGGTGAACACTGTGAATGAGATCTGTGCACACTCTCTCAGTGTATGGAATGATATGCTGCCTGACTGTCACAACAGCGGGCCTGACAGTGTCTCAATAAGTCATTTCAGGTTTTATCTGGAATGTCTGATTCAAGATTTGAAAAGAATTCTAGCATGGGTAACTAGGAATGAAAACTGGCATTGAATGTAATTTATGCGAGTTCATATTCATCTTAACTTATCGTTAATCAGATTGTCCCCGATTGATATCAAATTAGACAATGTGTTCTTGTATGGGTTTGTGTTTAGACAACATTTAACATTTGTAGCTTGAGGTTAAATCTTTCCAACGGAAGGGATGCTTTATAAATAAGGGTTAAAGTTGCAGTTTCTGTTTACTGTACGCATTTTAATATCTATGATAAAGGTGTGTCATGACTGTATGATATATAAATTAAACACTATGACAAACCAATTAAACAACATTAAGTGTGACAATACACCAAAACAGTTACTATTATATTCATATATGTGTGTAGTCCAGGTATGATCCATGATAATACTATTGCACAAATCCATGATTTTTCATCAAACAATTAAAATAGTTAATCCCAAATGAAACTACATGACATACAATAATGCCAAACACAAATAAATTAGTAATTTTATATTGTTATGCAGTTCTCAAGTATAGTGCTAGTATTGTAAGTTTTTGGGCGGTCTCCATGTGCTCTGTTATTCAGAACAGGTGACACATTTACCACATTTTACAGCTACTTTTTCAAACAATCAGTAGACTTCACAAAGAAAGATTCAGTGCCTGAGGCATAAAACACTGTGCTGAAGGGTTGGGGACATATTGACAGACGTGGGCATAACCTGCACCTAAACCTAAACAGCCAGTCACATTCAGTCAGATTGTACACCTACTACTATCAACACACTTACCAATTTCTGGCAAAATGCCCAGAAGCCAGGGCTGCCTTTAGGTTGCATTCACATAAAGTATACTTCTAAACAGGTGCCTAGGTCCAAGGAGACTGTCAAATTATTAAGGGGAAGAATCACTCAGTTAATTGGTAATGAAAATGCCCAGTTATCTTATTTAATGTCAGTATTTGTGAATTTGTATTTGTCAATAATTGAGCAAAACCATGCAAGTATAAAATAAATTCAGCCTTTTAAAAAATTTTTCCTGAGTTTGGTTTTATGCTGGTACCTTGGTTGGTTTACGTACTTTTCATTCTTCTTAATTTTCTGTGCACTGTTTAGTTCGGAGTTGGTGAAACAAATTGTCATGTTTTCAGAGCCAAATCATCGGGTTTTCTGTAAATTGGTCATAAAATGTGATCTGATCTTCACCAAAGTCCCAAATATCAACAAATCCAACATTTATAAGTTGATAAAAGACAAACAGCAATGATCTTTTGTGACTTTATTAAACACACCCATTAAACATTTAAGGTGATGGTGGAAAATGAAAGTGAAACACTATGTTTTTGATTTTCATTAAACGCCAAATCGAGTCCAGTCCATGAAACGAGAATGGAGGGGTGGCTTAACTACATTGACTTACAAAAACAGTGTCAGTGTGCTATTCACAAATAGCTTGGTAAAAAGACAAAGACCTACTATTTAAGACCCGTTTATTTGCATGTAATTGGAAAGAGTTACATAGTACTAACAAATATTTAGTCCACAGTTTGACAAATTGTCTATAAATGGAGACTATTTTGTACTCTGGCTACTCTCTATAGAACAATGGCACAAAGCAATTTCAGTGATCTAAAAAAAAAACCTAGAGTAACAGCTACTCTACGTTGGGAAAATGTCTTGTTGACAGATGAAACAGGTAAACACACACATATCACAACTTATGTGGAACCATGTACACACATAAAAACATCATCCCAACAGGTGGAGGCAGTATCATGATATGGGGCTGCTTTGCTGCCTGTGGAACTAGGCAGCTTGCCATTGTGGACTTTGATGCTGGGAATGACTCCAAACATAAAAATAAATTGACTAAAGAATGGCTTCAGAGACACTAAATCTGTGTTTTGGAGTGGCCCAATCACTGCCCAGACCTCAACCTAATAAAGGTGGAACCTTTCACATCAGATATACAAAGAATATCGCTGAGTTATTAAAAACATTGTTTATATCACTCTGTTTGTTTAATGGTTGCGTTCAATAAGGGCATGAAGATCTTGACTGTGTTTTATCAGCTTAGAAATATTATGTGTGTTGATATGTCACATTTCAGGACCAATTTATGAGGAAAACCAGTAAAAACCAGTAAATTGTAAACAGTTCCATTTATTTTATATAGATATATATTTTTATTTTTATTTTAGATAGATAGATAGATAGATATCTTGAACAATCTCTGAGCCTGACTTGTTTTGCTATTTTTTCCATGTTCATTACATTTGGCTTCTGTGCAAATGTGCAAAATTGTTTCTTTATTTAAATTTCCCTTTTGATTTCTGTCTTTGTGCTCATTCATCTTTATTTTCTGTTACATGAAATATTTGCCCTGCGGACGACTTCAGTGTAAGGACAGTTTGAAACGAGTTCTGTCTTGAGTCTAATTAGTTTTGTGTTGCATGAGGTTTCCTACATCAAGTAAGCTGCTCTCTCTGGGAAGCAGTGAACTCAGCTTAGCTTGTGAAGACTCGTGTTCCTTGCTGTTTGACAGCCACTCATTTAGTCTAATTATTCTCCACTGAAAATAATCACTGCTAGAAAATCGTGACTCATGGTCTAAACAACATGTCAGCATGCTGTGTGTTTATCTAGAGCTGAATGTGTTGATTTTACAGTACCTTCGTGCACAACAGATTTATGCTGGCTTGCTGTCAGCACACAGATAACCGTGTTAGTATGTGACTGTGTGCTGTGCGTTAGTTTACCTCTAGACAAAGACCATTCCTCAATGATCCTTGGTCTGTCGGAGTGCTTTCTGTCCCTGTAGGGCTTTGTAATGTCAATCCCCAAATGTAGAGTAGTGCCCACAGGTGGTAAGCCTGAGTGGCTGAGGTTTAGCTTAGTAGTCCATCATTCAAGTGTCTTACGCCACACTGTTGATTTCCTTCAGGATGGAAAATTGAGTGGTAGAAAGCATGCAGCCACATATCCTGGAAGGAGTGAGAGAGATACTGACAGAGCTGCTCTGCCTCCCCCTCTCTCCTCATTGCTCTGCTTCTTTTTCTGTTGCTCTGTCTCTGTCCTGCTTCCTGCCTCTCTCTGTATCTGCCTTCAGTAGCCCTTCCTACTCATCCATCGCTCCCTCCCCCTCCTTCTCCCCTCTCTGAAACTGTCTTCTGTCTTTTTTTTCTTCTTCTTTTACACCCATGCACTTGACTAATTGGACTCACAAAGCAGATTTAACACTTTCTTCGTATTTTATTCACTTCCATGCCTTATCTGTTTTTTTTTTTTTTCTTTGATATATTTCTTAGTCATTTATGCTGCCTATACTTCTACTGTAACTGTTTCCAGCATATAGGGACAACACAGAGCCTTATTGTCTTTGAGTCATTCTTTCTTTCTCTCTTCCTTTGAGCCATCTTTCCATAAGTTTGTTTGCCTTCATTAAAGGGCAGGGGTTTCCAGGTAGGAAATGGTGACCATGACAATAGAAAGGACGGCATCCTTCCTCTCAGGTCTTTGGCCACGCCTCAACTGTTTGTGTTTACATAGTACCTGCCGGATGGTACATGCTTAATTGTCCCAATCTGGCTACCATTGGAGCAGTCGCTGTTTTGCCCTTATTTCCTGGTGAGTCTATCTGCAAGGTAGCTAGAGAGTGGACTAATTACAACTACTTGGCATTGGCATGGCAACAAGAGCACCGCTAGCCAAAGCAAACACAGACTGATGGATCAGAATTCAAATCTGAATCTGAATCTGAATCAAATCTGAACCTGTCTGTTGTCTTGCAGGATAAACTATTCTCCACTCATATACCAGAATTCTTAATTTTTTAACATCTCCTCAATCTGGGCATTGTATCTCTACTCTTCATCTCTCACTCTTTGTTTATTCAAGGAGTGTAAAGCAAAGATGATGGTTTCCAGTCCAACTGTTTTACTGACATGTGCAACTCAGTGGGAGGCATGTTTTTCCCCAGATACAAGTCGTTAGTGAAAGAGAGATACTGCAGACAGCAGGATTATGCAGAGCAAGAAAAGACAGTTGCACACTTTTCATCTGAGCAAACATGCATAATGTGTGAAATGCTAGTTTCACACCTAAAATTGCTATACGCACAATAGAGTGCAACAGTAATGCTCCATAAATGTTTAATGAATGCATTAAAATTGCAACTTGATATGTATGCTGTCTGCTTTCAAGTCTGAAGGCTGCTATAGTTTAAGTCATCAGCGGTACTCTGTACCTCGCCAGTGAAGGCTGACGCCTTTACGACGTAACAGTGTTCCAAACGGCATGTTTAGAGTCATTAAGTTGCTTAACCAATATGGTAAAAGTAAACCTCGGCAAAACAGGCTCATTTGAAAAAAAGGTCTACGTTAATTTTAGACACAGCGGCCGACACAGCCTGTTAAACCAATGCTCAAGTCTCATGCTGTACGTTCTTACCCGCAAGCAGCCAGGGATTACTTTGATTCATGTTATTGTTAGAAACACATGAATCAGCAACTGTTGGACTGAGGCTAAGTTGGAGTCATCAAAATTAGGCTGCAGAGGGAGTATCATAAGTCACCTGTTACCTTAAAAAAAGGTAGCAATACACTTAGTCAAAAAACACCTAACTTTATAAGGAATTGCTCAAATTTCGATTTAGGAAGTGTATATTGACACTGAACATATTAAGACATGATCTTCAAATTTGATTTGCATATTGCATCATGAAACTAAGAGTAATCTAATCACAATTGCGCTGTCAGGCTCTGCGATTACATAACTGCAAAAGGCTGTGATTTAATTAAATAAATATGTGCATGTGTGAACGTGACAACCTGTTCTCTATGTGTAGTTTGCTCATTATCTACACTCCTAATAAAGAACCAGTCAGTCTCTGTCTAGGCAGTGGAGCATGATCACGTGTCTCATGTCTTTCCAGTGTGCATTGTTGCCAATTTTGCTTCTGTGTCGCTATAGTTCTACTTAAAAGATAGAGTTCAGTAGTTTGACTTAATTCCAGTGATTGAATTAACTCCATAATAATATGATAGTTTTTTTAAGCACAGGAAATGTTTCTGGTACAGTTTTGACAATTAAGAAATAATTAGGTTTTGTTCAGTGTGTTTGCGAAACCTAATGACCACAAAGATAGGGAACGATGAAGTGGATTAGGGTGCAGAGGAGATCTTTCTTTAATGTTTTGTTTTGTTTTACACTTGCCATTGTAGAAGTATAATTTTATCTGTCACAAGTCACAAAGGAACTGACATGATCCATAAGATGCAGTAACATCTAATGGAGTAAGACCTCAGAAACCTGTTCAGCTCAACGATAATTATTTCCTGACTTAAATATGCTCTTGTAAGTGGAAAGCAGATTCCCTACTGTTGCCATCCTCAACTCGCTCTTCTGATTAGCTCTATCACCAGAGTAATGTTGTAGAGGTGTACACCCTGCCATACAACCATTACAATGCTCTGATTAATTCAAGTGTTGTACAGAACATTTTTGTTTACAAATTATTATTAATAATAGCCATCGCCTCATCCTATGAAGAATGAGCTGAATGAATTCCTCCAGCAGAGCAGACAGGGCACATCTGTGCCAGAGCACAACATATCCCCTGGGAATCAACACATAATATCCAGTGGTGCGGGTGTGGGTGCGGGTGTGTGTGTGTGTATGCGCATGCACGTGCACGCTCGGCTTTAAGCAAGGCATATCAGACGGCCCTCTGAGTACATTATGACACAAGTCAGAAAAGATCAACCTCTCTCTTTCCTTTCTTTCACCAACACACATTTAAACAAAGGGGCTCAGCTGTTCCATCGTGGTCTCTGGCAGGCTTTGTACTTGGGCTGAAGCTTTGAGCGGATTGCTTTTGAATTGAATGTGGCTCCGGCCCAGTTTTGTCCTATGTGTCTCAGCCCACCACCTGCCTGATAATACTCTCCGTCTCTCTTTGGGAAGAAGAGCAAACAGTCTGCAGCTCTAGACAAATAGCACATCTAAAATGGTTTGATATCAGTCCCCACACCTCCATGCTTTTTCTCTCGTAATCAGTGGCTGATTTCCCTGCATATTATTTTTTTTTTATCAAAATATGTGACCGGCAGAAAGGTGCTAATAGTCAGGAAGATTAAAATCAGGGCTGTAATAAAAAGAGTTTGGGTGATGGAATGCTTTAGGAAAGAGATGAAAAGAATCAAGTCTGCAAGACAGAAGAAAAGGAGAATGGAAGACTTCATATTTTTAATTCACTGAAAAACACACAGCTTAAACACTTAAACACATTTTCCTTCATGAATGTAAAATCAACTTCAACTTTATGACCTTTTTTCCACTTGAGAGGTGATAAGAAGCATCATAGCGTGTAAGATTCTGTTGATGGTTTTGCATCTGTTATTTTCACTAAATGTGAAAATAACAGATGAAGAATCTTCCCTCCAGTTCCAAAACTGAACTGCCACCAGATGTACAAGAGTCAGGGCTTGAGCATTTCATTTCTGAATATTAACTCCTTGAAACAGATGTTGGACCTACTGCACTGTCTGGTTTTATATTTGTCAACCCTTAACCTCAGGACAAAACTCAGCATTCCATCTAAATCTGAAAGACAGAGGTCACTCCTTTGAAGACAGCAATGTCTACATTCTGGTCAGAGAATACTTTGGTTTAAACAGGGAGTAAAAAGAGGCTGTATACATCAAATTGGAAACACTCTTACTCAGAAGAGAAGGTTTATGACCTTTTTTTTAACGTAACCTTCCAGATACTTACAATATACTTCTTTCATCACTACTGATGGGCTTTCTCTGTCATTCCACTTTCACTCCCAGTTTGTCAGAACTTATGAAACCTTTCAGAAGAACTTCAAGCAAGTTGACTTGCCACTTTGGGCCAGCAGCAGCTCATTTGTTCCTGAGCCCCGGGCACTCTGACAATCACTGCTGTTAAAATTATCATGGTAGAGCCCAGGTGTTACCTCAAGGTGCTCATATCAGTTTAAATTTTGTGGTAACCCAAAACGGGATTTAGTTGCAAGACTAGTCAGTATTTCTTCCCATATCGCACGACCGGGCTTTCGAAAGGAGGTGGGTGGACAAACAATGCTGGGACAAACGAAAAATGGAAATGTTTAACACACAGTCAGAAGTGCTATGTGCTTCTTTGAAACAAGTGCTGCTGCGAAATCTGTCAAGCTGACTAGTCCCGCTGTCATCTTTTCTGTCCATGATATGCAAATTAAATCTCAGAAATATGATAATCTAATCAAAAAGATGTGTTGATGAAGTTTCAGACTGAATGAGTGATTGTTGGAAAAGTGATTGAAAAGACCATTTAACCGATTAGAGCACACTTATTTGAGACATGAATAACTTGTAATTTAAGGTATAAATATTAAACACAATTTCTTCTTGTTTTTAATGTCTGTCTCGTGATGTGAATTTTTACAGTAGTCAAAGTGGCTTACTTGTAGCCCAGAGACATATTTAAAAAAAAAAAAAAACCTGAATTGTCTGAGAGCTCATCATGTTTTATGTATTAGACACATTTATTCACATAACAATCCCAACATCCCAAACAAACCAGCTGAATAAATGTCTTGTCCTGCTGACAGACAGGCGAACGGACTACTGTTCTGATGTTAGAGATGCTGAACACAGGTTACAGTCAGTGTGGAATGCCAGTTTGTGCTAAATGCTCACATTTAACATTAAAATTAAATTCCCAATGTCATGACATGATCTAATGTCATAACTATTGCACATCATGCAGTGATAGTTTAAAAGCTTAGGAAAGTCTGGGTCTGCTTTGCAGTGGCTAATAGATTCTGATTAAATTTGTGTCATAGCTGACACTCCAGCTTTTCAGCAGGAAACTAATTATTCACTGCATTGTAACTCTGGTTTTGTTTCGCTGGGTCCAAAGCACTTCTTTTTAAACAAAGCCTCTGTTGCTGGATGGGCCATTTTTTGTCTGTTTGGTAAACTGAAACTGTTGTCTTTTAAGTGTTGTTTCCGGCTCATTTACATTATCTAGTCATACCTTGCTGCCAAGCAGGAAAGTCACATGAAGAGTTGCTGTGTAATTGTAAAGGTGAAGTGTGCACAATACAAAACAATTTGTTCTGTCTGACATGCCCCCATTACAAATAAGACACCCATACTAGTCATAGTCTGCCAATATTCTCTAATCTTACAGCATAACTGATGTAGGCACATGTGACAGCACTGCTGACTGGAAGATTATCTTCTGTTAAAAATAAGACGCATTATCGATGTGGATTCTGTGATTTCAATTACAACTGAAATTTAAAGACGTTTACCAAGTGAATTTGTGCCATATATTTTTGGACAATCTCCATTCTTTGAACCTTTAAGTGAGCTATTCAGTGTTGCCAGACGTACGATAATTATCGTATTTGTACGATAATTATCGTATTTGTACGATAATTTGACCCTCTGTACGATGTACGATCAATAATTCCAAATGTACGATAATTTGACCCTTTCATTTTCTGGCTACATTATTTCATTAGCACGACAAGGTACAGATGGTTTGGTTTCCATCCTGCGCTTACACACTTAGCTTGTTAGCGCACTTGCATATTTAAACAGCCGATCAATGTACTAATCCCCCCCCCGGAAGGGCTACCCTTCGGGACGCGTCAAAATACGATCATTTTAAGCTGCTGGTACGATACTTCTACAATTTGGATCTGGCAACACTGGAGCTACTCAAAAGTGGTTGGAAAACCTAGCATGAAAGCCTGATTAATAATGGTACTATTGTGATGGTCATCCTTCCGAGTGTTCCCTCCATCTCTGCAAAAGACTTCTGAAGCTCTGTTGAAGTGACTGTTGGATTCTTGATCACCTGACAAGGTCCTTCTTTCCCAGTTACTCAGTTTGGCCATATGGTAAAACCTATTGGTAACCTTCTATTTTACACTTACTGAAGTCACGAAGCTTGTTGACTTCATGACTTAGCTTTCATCCTTACATATATTATGAATTCTGGCACCTTATACACACATTATAAGTTTAGTTAGTTCAGTTTGTCATAGATGGAATTTAATTAAACACATCTCATGTCTGAATCACAGATCTTCATCTTAATCATCTCTGTATTTTGCTATATTTTTTACTAGGATAATGTATGTTGCTTCCTCTTGTGGCTGTGTTCTGCAGGCTTTACATTTGAAATAAAACAATAATTGAGGCTTTGGTGGGTGTTAACATTCTGTACACGTGCCGCAGTACAGGGCCAGCATAACATTAGGGAAAAAAAGTGTCGTCCAACTTAGAATGCTTAGGGACTTCACTGAATTTAAGGAGAAATGTGGACTTACCTCAGTAGTAATTTCTGAGACTTCGTTATGGTGATGTATGGGACTGTAACATATTATTTCTGATGTAGTGTAATACTCTAATTTATAGAAAGGAAGAAATGCTAGAAATTCCAAAACAACTAATCAGATATAAAGTTTTACTTTCAAGAATTGAGGACGCAGCACCCTGAAACATCAACAAAATGCTAAGCTTCACAAAGCTTTTTACACAACTGTTCACAATGTTTGTAGATACAGTTATGAGTAGTCATTGACCAATATGGGTTTTTAATGGTTGATGTCAATTTTTAGAGATCAGGGAGCTGATAGATGATATCAAATGCTATGTTTTCTTCTTGTTGCTTTTTTTCCCCTCTTCTTGCATCAATGACGTATATTAATGTAGTAATTACAAATGACCCACAAATAAGACTCATCAGAGCTGCTGTGCAGGATAGTTACTTCATGCTACATGGTAAATCCATGGGTTTACTCCTGTGCATGGTACAACAAGAATGGAGGAAATCTGAGAGATTTTATGTAATTTAGTTAGGGAGCCATTATTAAAATGCGGGAACCTCTGGGTGAGGTGAGATGTTTGCTATTCTAAGAGTTTGTGCTTGTTTAATGTGGGGTAAACTATTTTATTGGAGCTTATACTCACTTTTTCTGCATGTACAGTAAACGTAACAACTTACAAGTCAAAAGTTTGGACACGCATAGAAATGAACATGTTTATGAAAGAAAAGCATATTTTATATCAAATTGATCAGAAATACAGCGTAGACATTAATACTGTGATTGACTATTGTACAGTAGCTGGAAACATTTTTTTTAACAATATTATATTAATATAAATAAATAATATTATTAAATGTAAACTATCCTATCATTAGCAAGCATTAGTACTGTCTTCTAGCACGAAACCCTCTTGCAATGATAGCACAGCTGATGACAAATGTTTTTGCCCGATCCTTGGGATGGACCAATCTTTGGAGTAGCGTGTTTTGGGGTTTGAAAGCCACTGAGACCCGGTGTTCTGAGAAAATGTGCCTCAGCTGTTCCGATACTCCTGACACATACGGGATCACCAAGGGTTTTCGCTTAGGCAGCAGATGTTCTTCCTCTCCCCTGCCTCGCTTAGAGCGTTCTTTAAGTGACTTCTTTAGGTTGAGAGAGGCCCTTTTACTGAGAGTGGGGTCATCTTGTAATCTCTTATGTACTACCTCCACTGGGACACCAGTGAATAGAGATGTGACATCAAATGAGTCCATGGTTTCTCCTGCCTCCATAATGACATCTCTCACTTTCTTCACAAAATCCAAAGTGTTCTGAATGTGGTGTTCTGAGCTGCCTAGAAACAGGTAAGGGTACGTCACATCTTACAATGCTGTGATTGCAGCCATTCCCCAACCATCTATGAATGGTTCACACATTAGGTTGGGGAAACCTGCATTCAGCTGAGACTGAGGAAGAGACTTAGATAAGTCTCGAAATATTTCTCACACTAGAAAAACTTTCTCCAGATTAATAGAATCAAATTTCTAGGATTTCCTTACCTGGATTTTTGAGCATTCATTGTGACTTTTTTGGATTAGACTGCTGGAAATTTGAGTCTTGGGAATTGGAAAAAAGCTGAAATATATAAAAAAGTAATAATGTGTGGTATTTTTTGTGTGTTGATGTGCTACAGACTACCTGTCACAAGGCGTGGATCTAAGCGGCATTGAGGTGATTGAGAATGACTTGCTCCTGATCAGTAGAGCTAGACTGGAGGTGGAGAATCAAGCCAAGAGACTACTGGAGCAGGGCATGGAGATCCAGGTACGCACATATATTTACTTTTGGGTCTGACGCAGTTATCCAACTTTGAGTGTGGTAAGCATGTAGGGGTAGGGTTACATAGCCTTGGCAGACTGAGGGTTTTTGATGACTTGAGTACTTGAAAGGATATTGGAAATTACCTAAAATAAATGATGATACCTGTTTCTTCTACCAGAACAATAATATGAGAATAACTCAATATTGTCAATAAATCTGTTAATGCAAACTCAAAACCTGATACATACAGCCTTTATTGTTATTTTTTCATTTGATGATAAGCTACTGTCAATAAATCTCAATACATCTTGCACAGATATTATCACATTTAAGACTCGTGTTCTGTTTTGCTGTAGGCTTAATCTGGTAGCTACTGTTCTTACAGTCCTTCAAGCTACAGTATGCAACTTAAGATAGCACTAGTGTTGTTTTTGTCAGCCTGTCTTAATTTTAGTTTAGGTCTAGTCTTTGGATCAAGCTGTCATTTTAGTTTGTATTAGTCTTAGTCACGTCCATACTCTTTAGTCTAGTCAAGTTTCAGTCGACTAAAAGTCTTATTTTAGTGAGAAGTATCCATGACTATTTTCATCTAGTTAAAGTCACTGTAAAAAAAAGTTTTTCTCTTTTTTTAGTAGTGCAGTTCTATTTAACCCAGTCAGTATAGTATAAGTAGTAGTACAGACAAAACCAAGCTTTTCTTTTAGTCAAACCCATTTTACAATTCAAACAAGGTTATCTTATTATTATATTATTGTTACCATATAGACCTAAGAATACTATACATCCAATCGCTATGATTTGAATTTATAACATATTTATTTTGCCACCCAAAACATGTTAGAACTTGAAGTACACACACATAAACAGTCTATGAGCTTTATCTTGCATAAATGCCACGAGTGGGGATTGAGGCAGTGTAGTCGACTGTGTCTTAGCAGTGCAACCTGATGTGAGTGAGTCCCAGTGAAACACAGGAAACAGAAATACTGCAAAATAATAATATGTGAGTAAACGAGAGGAAATAGCATCTCGTCTTGTTTTAGTCAACAAAAATGAGGAGACATTTCAGCAGTTTTTATTTTGTAAACCTCGTTTATTCTTGTTTTTATTCATCAACAATATTACATTATATATTTAATTACAGTTATCGTCACATGACCAGCATTTACGATGAATCTCATCTCGTTTCTGTCACGTGATAAAGGTTTTTGTTGACGAAAGCAACGCTAAGATCTAGGGCAGGGGTCGGCAACCTTCAGCATTAAAAGAGCCATTTGGGTCTGTTTCCATCCATAAAAAATCCATCAGGAGCTGCA
>JAUYWH010000015.1:1036529-1047142 GCA_034779795.1 Ctenopoma multispine | reverse complement strand
TGTGTAAGGTCTTAAACCTTACACTGTGAAGTGCCCTGAGATGACTTATGTTGTAAATTGGTGCTATATAAATAAAGCTGAATTGAATTGAATTATAGAATTAAATATTCCAACGACATCACACTTGATAGGGTGGTGGTCTGGAACACGTGCCCTTTGGGACTATTCAACAAGGACGTCTACCACCAAGCTAACATCGGTTGTTTATCAGCATCATAGCTGCCAAACAGAGTTTGTTTTACTGTTTACTTCATGACTGCTGTGAAGCTGAAATAATTTCTTCTTTGTGAAGTTTCCACAGGTGTTTAATCCAATTCTGTGAAATATTACAAGCTACTGTCCAGCGTTTTAATATCTGATTATCCTTCAAACTGCATTTCACATTCTACCTGACACAACACACCTGCTAACACATCACTATGCGTTGTCTGCCTGCTACGCCCATTAGCCAGCAAGGCCACTGCCTCGGCCTGGGTTCATCTAGCACGCTGGACGTTTGCCTTCACCACCTGATCTGCTGTTCAAAACCGACCTGCCGGAGGAGAGCTGAAACACATCCACACACCAAACTCTAACAACTGTCTAATAATGACACACTAATGATAAAGATATGTTGACCCCTGTGACGATATGTCAACACTTTCTGCAGCTGCTTCCTGGTTAAATGTCCATAATCAATCCAAACCTCTGGAAGACTTCTGCTAGGAACCAGCTGCAGGAAGTGGTACTTTTGCATTAAAAGCATAGTCACATGGCAAACATTTGTGTTTCTAACAAACACTGACTGCATATTATAAATACTAAAACACTTCTTAAAAGTCAATGATCAAAAAGAAATGCATTTAACAAAGTCTAAGAAGAATGTAGTGATGGGATGATTCCAACAGGATAACGCCTGACTGAGTGCAGCCATGTGCACATGGGTACAGAGGTTCTGTGGCTTTTATCTCACACAAACTGCTTAGCAATCTTTACCTCTTTAACTACCTCACATCCACGTTTACACAAGTCACCACCAAGCAACAAGGCTGGAAACAGTGTCCTGTAAAAAAGTGGTAACATAAGCAGAGGGTCGTGTTCCCAGTCTTTACTGACACTGTCCAGCCAACAGTCAAATGAGTTTAAAGGGAAAAAGACTATCCTCCATGACGGTCGTCCTCTCGTGTTCCCTCTAGTCTGCTTTGATTTGATGTCACCGTTTCAGTCCAACAGAACCAGAGCAGAATGATTCATGGACCAGTGGAGGTGTTAAAGAACTATATGACCCGGCGGAGGCGAAACAAAGTGTCCTTAGCTAACACTGAAACCGGCGAACCTGACACCACCTCTTAGCGGTGCTTTAGAAACAGCCTCTCTCCACACCGCCTTCTACTTCAACCCACCTGTCTTCCGAATCCATCCGACTGAGCGGCTCCCCGTCGGACGAGGTGAGCTCGACGCTGGCCCTTCTCTTGGTGCCGTGCTCGGCTTTCTCCGCGGTCTTCGCGCGGTCGCTGAGCGCCGTGGAGGACACGCTCTCCCCTTCTCTTTGTTCTTCTTTCAGCACCCGGGAGCCCTCTTGTGCGGAATCTGTGCTACTCGCCAAACTCCCCTGAACGGGACTTTTCCCCGGTTCGCAGAGTTTGCCGCCGGGCTCCCTCTCGTTGTTGTCCGCCTTTTCTGTCGGGGACGTGGCTGTTTTGTCGACGTCGGGACCAGGAGTCGGGCTGTAGCCGCGCTCCTCCGCCGCACCACAACTGTTCACGTCCATTCCTGCTCCGTTCTCGTTGTTGTTGCCCGGTTCCTGTTTGGGGTCCAGCACGGCCTGTCCCTCCTTACCGGTTCCTGCTGTTTCGCCGGTCCCGTTTTGATTTGACGTCGTTTGAGAACCTTGCTCGGCCCCTTCGCCCGTCATCTGAGCCATTTTTGAGCAGCAGGACTAAATATTTTTGTGATGTTCGGTGGAAAGTTGCCCTCGGGCTGCCCTTCTTCCTCCACTCACACTCTCCGCTTCGAGCGTACACAGCAGGGGGTTTGCATGACGTAGGGGCGCCGTATGCCCAAAGCTGGTCTATTTACAAAGATGTGTCACTTAGTCCTTGAATACGCCTTCAGTAGCGTTCACGCTTTCGTTATTAATGTTAAATTAAGAGCGTCTGTAAACTGTAATAACTACAAAATTCCGAATTTTTAACACTGGCCACTAGAAAAAACTTTTGATGTGAAAGGATAATTTGTACATTTTTGTGTATGTGTAAAAAACTTGGCTAACAGAAATTTAGCAGGGTATATTCATGACGAGGAAAAAAGTGACAAGCTAGGAGGAGAAAAATGAACTTTTTTGTGGAGTGAGTTGTCTTCTCGCATATATATACGATCTTTGGCATTGTGGCCTCTCAGCTCCACGTGTCCCGACAAACAGAAGAATGATCCAACTGAAGAGCTGCTGAAACGGCACGTTTTCATCTCGGCGATGCACATTTAGGTGCAGGTGTTCCCGCTGTTTGGAGCCGGTTCGCTCCGTGATGACGGGACAACAGCCAGCTCACTCTGTTTATACTGCGAACCGCGCCGAGCCCAGTGGCCGACTTGTTGCATTCAAATGAAATGCTTCTTTTGTCTTGGTGGGGAAAATGTGAGATGTGGTAATCAAATGTCACATTTACAAGCTGTTTGTAGTTTGAACTAAACATTATCAAGATCCACTTACTAGATTTTTCCGGATCTTTCAACCATATCACATGGCCTTCAATGGTGGGAGTTTGGTGGGAGTTTGCTCAGAGTTGCCGTGGATCTGTTGACGTGCAGCAATCACAGTTCGCAGAGTTGACTCAACAGCACTTTGGGGACTTTATGTAAGTGTTGGCTTAAACATTAAACACAGAATTCTAACAATCAGGAACAGCTGACAAGATAATGGTAACTCAAGGCCCATTAAATACCTTTTCCAGAGCTTTCAACCACAGTTTTAAGACATTTCGCACAATGTCATGTTTTCTTTTTAATGAGCACTAGTGTATAGGGCCAGTCGAGGGTGCGGGCTGTACATTAGATGTAGTGTAATAGTGGGAACTTGGACTGTGAATGGAATCTTTTCATATGTATGACACCTGTCGTCAACTTTAGAGGTTTTCCAAACTCTGCCCCACTGGCCTGCTTGTTGTCCAGCTATCCCTTCCCTATACTCTGCTGGATCAGGTGTGGTCAGTCAATCTGAAGCTGGAAGATAAGGATAGAGTTTGGGAACCACTGACCTACACAACTGAAATAAAAAGAGTTGGTCTGTGTACACTGCATCTGGATTTAAATTTGTAACCTGTTCATTTAGTGCCAGGTGCTCAAGCGCCGGGACATTTAAACTCTCAACTCGTGTCCATAAAAACATGTGAAGTAGACACAAGTCAGTAGGGACCACAGGTTTAGTCCAAATATAAATGGACAAATCATCAGATAAGTAGCAGAAGTTAAACTGATGTGTGAATGACATGAACAGAAAATAAAACCCAGCTACAGGCATGTTTTAAGAACATCAACATTTATTTCACATGGTATAAAACAGATGGGGTATGAACTTTTTGCATATTGACCCTAATAATAATAACCTCTTATAGTTATAATATTCGCTCTTCTTCTTTTCAGTGTGTACATAAATTATGCTATCTAGTTGTATTTATTTATTTCTTTTCTTTTTTTTTTTACAGTTTATACATCTCTTAAATTTCTTTAAGTCCTGGAGCGCCAGAGTCCTACTTATTGCTTCGTACGTGTGCTATTCTCTGATTTGTCACCACCTACGACAGCTTCAAATGCAAAGTGTCTAATCTGTGACGTGTTCTCGGAGTCTTTACTGCAAAACGTCTAGGTAATGTAAAGCCAAGGAGAGGAAAACAAAACTAGACAGTAACTGGGGGAAAAAAGCAGATAGGGAAACCAACAGACTTTCAGGACACTCTGCTCGACATAAATAATCCCAACCTCTGCAAAATACTTTAAAAAGAGAATAAACAGCAGCATGAAGTGGCACCTTGTTGAAGTAAAAATCTGCTTTATCTTCATATATATATATACTTTACATATATATTTATATATGTATATCCAACGAAAGATAATCTGTTTTGTTGCAGGTGCAAAAAGATGTGAAAATAGAACGATAAGGGAGCCTCTGTTCTCCAATCAACACAAAGAATTTAAAATCAGAGCAGGTTAAAATCCAAGAGCATTGGCGGTCACTTTGGGGTTAAAGTAAAGCACTGCATGTATGTGGAGTTTTGGTGCTTAGCCCATCTGTGATGAGACTTGTCAAGTGCTCTTATATACAGCTGTACACCTACCTCCATCAACTCAGTAACAGCTAATATCCTCCTTCAGATTAGCAGAGTCTTCTCACTTGGATAATTATTATGTTAGCATGACTTTAATACTTAGATATCAAAGGTTCTGTATACTGATGTGTTCTATGGAGTTATATTACTCACAAGTCCTACATAATCACAATTGTGAAATGGTTTAGCTCTTTATATTGATAGTTTTTTACTCTTGAAAAAGCAAAAGTAAGTTTATTTTGGCTGCTCCCTTTCAGGGTGGTCACAGTAGATCACTCCACATATTTGATTTGGTCAGGAGTTTACACCAGATGCCCTTCCTGACACAACCTTCCCCATTTATCTGGGCCTGGGACTGGCACTAGGGAGGGACTGTGACACAAACCACCAACCCTCAGACAGTTATCAATTGACCTTGAAAAAGAATGAAAAAAAGACACTGAAAAGAAAATGAAAACCCAGTTAGAGCCAGTGCTGGATGTTGAAAATGGTGATTGAGTGTTTCACCATTTGTTCCTGACTGAATGTAACTATTTCAGCCACCTGATCATCTTGTACACTGTGTTGCAGTGATTGACTGATTCATGTTCTTGGTTGCAGTTGGACTTGCCTGGTTAACCCCTAAAGAAAGAAATCCAGGGTGTGTAGCCTTAAGTGTCAGCTGCTTCACACTCACAATCAAACTGAAGGCAATTGACTGTTAAAAGCAACAGAACTGCATCATCTGCAAAAAGTAGATATACAATCTTGAGGTCTCCATACTGAAATTCAACCCCTGGTTGCGCTTGGAGATGCTGTCAATCTCAGAGACTGCGATGACGGACTATTCTGGTGGAAGCTAACATCTACTGAGAATACTGTAGGTCTTGGGGGCAGATTCTTGGGGAAGTGACTTTTGATCGCTCTGTAGATATACAGTATGTTCACCATAATTCTAGCCAGGCTATAGTGGGCTACAGAGGAGAACTACCTCATTGGTAGGTTAAACCAAGAAGCTTCTGCCATGCTGCTGAACAACAAGCACTCTTTATTAAACTGTTACCTTTGTTCACGACTAAAGGGATGACCATCATGTTGGTCAACTTAGATGAAGTAGGTTTATCAGTCAGTAGCTTAAAAAGTCATTAAGGAACCCAGGTATATTTCAGCAAAAATCAACACTGTTTGAAACACTTTTTAAGAGCTAAACCATTTCACAATCATGTATTTATGCAGAAATGTTTTGGGACAAATATGACTACATGTTTTGTCTTCAGGACATATCAATATGGACAGAATTAACAGGTTGTAAAGATACAGTACATCTGCCTTTCTCTATCTGGATGCAATAGTGGCTCGTCTGTGTGCTGGTCAGTCTGTTAACAGGGCTGTCGTCCTCTCATTCTCTTCGTGGTCATGAAACAGCAGTATCAAAGGAGTTTCTGTTGTAAATGCAGGAAGCCGTGGAGCATGCTCTGTGCAGGCTGGCTACATTTGGGCTTTACCAGACGCCTGGTGTGGCTGTCGAGGCCTAGCGTCGCTCACGTGTCACTGCTCACCAGGCTGAATGTCTGCGCTGCAGGGAGGGACAAGAGAGAGAAATATTCCACTGTCATAAATACAAATGATTTTGGTTGGTGTATTCTTCCTTATAAACGGCATTTAATGGCCGAACGTCACAGTGTTATCATTCTTCAAGGATAGTGTAGAGTGTGTTTTAAAACAATTGGTGCCCAAAAGTACACGAAACCTGCTGTAACAATTCATCATGTTCAATAGATCCCTTCATGAAAAAGGTAATTTGAAGAATATAAAGCTAAACGAGTCATTAAGTCTACCAAAATTAAAGGTTTTTAGAAGAACTGTTTCTCTTTTTGTAAGGCACCAGGGAAATACATAGAGGAAAAAGACTTTGAAGATAACCCCTTGATTTATATTAGTATGCAAATGTGTGCAGTGTGTATCAGCTTTAGCTATAGAACGAGGACGGTGGATGTTGGCCTCCATCACTTCCATTATTAAGATGTTAGGAAAAGGATCCAAGACAGACTTAAAAACTGTGAAACTAGCCTTTAACTGTCAGCAAGGAAGCAGTTAAGCTTGTTTTTTTTAAATGTTGAAACATTTGTTGAGATAGTTTGCCTTTGATGGAAACATGTGCTCAGTGCATCATGCAGCATCAAAATGTCCCATTCACAATTTTGATCTTGCTCACAAAGACTATTTTTGGAATTTGTCTTTTATTGATAGTGGTGTTAGACAGACACGCAAGTATGGCAGAGAGAAGGGTATGACATATAACCAGAATTGAACCATGGGCACTGCAGTAAGTTGTACACAACTTCACCACTCAACTACCAGGCTTCTCTTAAAACACGTTAATCAGACTGAAATCGTGTTCCAGTTGAAGCTAATACCTAAAAATAATAATCACTTAAAAAAAAAATTTTTTAGTTTTGTTGTTTGTCCACTGGAGTGTGCTGTCTAGTTGCCTTGCAAGCTGTCTTTCCACAGCCTTGAGGTGTGTGTGAATCAATGGAGTGGAAATAGAATCTGAGTTTTAACATGAAAAAAGAGGGATTACAGAAATGTCAACAGTGTGGATGACTTCATAAATGTTCCTGAATGCTACACTCCCTCCAACCAGTGAGTTCATTCAGTCATCCACTTATCCAGGTTGTCTGTCTCAATGCACTGTGAAGTAATAGGATGTACTTAGAATTTTTTTCTTCCAGTTTTGCATTTCACCATTTTCCATGGTGAACTGTTGTTTTCTCCATCCACAGCTTCCACAGTTTTCCTAACCAAAGCAGGAACAGAGTTAATAAGGCTTCTGTTCCTGCAGTTTAGTGTAGGTGACGAGATGGGACTCGTGGTGATACAGTATATTGAGTTCAGAATGAGATATTGAAACCAGGACTCCTGTGAGACACAGGGACACACAGGCATGCCAAGTTGTTACCTGTAATCAGACAGGCCTTCAGTATGTTGTATGATGTTTGGAAGCTTTTTAAAAGCTTACAAATGCCCAACCGATGCAATCTACATGCTAGCTCTGACATGGTGCTAGTTCAGAGTTAGTTCAACTTGTAAAGCTTCTAAGAATCAGTTTTTTCTTCCACTGGTTAGAGATCCACATGATTATGTCACTGTATGCGTATGTATATGTCTCTGGGTTCCTATTGTCAAGCACAACAACGTTGACTGGCGTTGTACCAGTCACTTTCAAACACAACTGGTCCAACACATTTGCGCCGCTCCTCATTATTGCTACAGACACTGATTATGTACAATAAATATAATTACCTGACACATGTTGATTCTGCTTAGCACTGAATGTTAGATGTTAGTGATAGCTCAGTGGGTAGAACAGTCGTCTTCAAACCCGGTAGGATACATGTTGAGGCGTCCTTGGACAAGACAGTGAAACCCCGAACTAGTGCCGATATGTACTGTGTCCAACAACAATTTCCCCAAGGGGATTAACAAAGTATTTCTTCTTTTATTATTATTATTTTATTATAACTTATTCATGTTAACCTTTATTAGCCTTAAACTAGATAATTAGCTTCAATTACATCACAGTTAAACAAATGTAATAAATGATACATAAATTTTTAATCCCACTCCCAGCTCTAGTTGTACTGTAAGTAAGTCTTTGCTGCAGACTAGCAGAGGGTTGATACAGCTCTGGAACCAGTTTTCCTGGGTGAGAACCAGTTCTTTGGCTGTTGTAAAGAATTGATTCAAACTTAGGCACCAGATGTGAACCAGCTCTGACCTGGTTGTAAAGGGGGTAAGAGCCTCTTGTTATTCATGTAATGGTTCTTGTGAAGGGTGCCATGGTGGTGTAGTGGTTAGCACGGTCGCCTCATAAGGTATGATAAGGTGAATCTCTCAGTGCACCTTGTGTTATCATGTCAGTTTTTAGATATTCAGCTGGGTAAAGTCTTTGTTACTTATTATTTGTTTGTTTGGATGGCCTACCTAAAGTACCACACTGTAAACTGCACTACAGTAAAGCAGACTGGCAGAACATGTGTGTTAAGAAACAGAAGTAGTTTAGCTCTAAGGTGACACATTAAAGATGAATTAGTTATGATGTGATAATTCAGTTACAATAATCACAGCTGTAATATCCCCGACAATAGTAATTTGTTTTTACCTTCCAGCAGTGTTCAGCAGTGATCGGCTGTTGGGAATTAAGTTTAACATAGGGATTTATCTTGACACGTCATTCGAATATTTTGCTGAGAGTGTGACAGGAGGACGCATACACACTAGTACCTGTACAGCACCTCACTATCATTTGTGTTATTGTTCACAGACAAGCATCGCAGTATGCTGTAAGGTAAGGGTTGGAGGAATAGGACTAATGAAATGTGTAAGTGAGTAGATTTGGGTTTACATGAACAGAGGCTACAACTTTGAAGGCCACATGCAGGGTACAGTGGTGATATGTCTTCACTTACAAGACAACATGTTGTTGTTGTTGTGTTTCTTGTCATCTGCTGTAAGCTGCTTGTAAGGATCCAGGCTTTCCTCCAGCTTGTCTTCTCTGGTGGTTTGTTGCGTCATGTCCGCCTCCTCCTCCTTAGGTTCAGGACTCGGTGTTTCAGGCTCGGGAGTCTGGAAGCTATAATCAGCAGGACCATCAGAATGTGTCACACTTAGACAAAACCAACTATAACCTGCTACTAACTCCGCATTTTTCTTCAGCTATATGGAGTCTTTAAGCCTCTTTTATGTCATTGTTTTGTATTGTTTTTCAGCCCACTAAGTCTTAACTTATTTCTAACAGCAGCAGACAACCATTTCAGTAAAAAAGCTCTGATTATCATTCTGTCAGCAGCAAACAGCAGACAGACACAGTTATTACAAACGTTTGGGATCTAATAGCAGCATCGTGAGTCAAATCAAGCTGAAGGGACACCAGCACACACACACACACCCACATACACCCACATACAAACCTGTTTTCAGTGGTGGTGTTTGTAGGTGAGCTGGTCAGATCTTGCTCTCTGCTTTCATCATCCTCAAAGGGCTGAAGGTTTACGATCTCCACATGCTGAGTCTCCGTGCCCAGATCCAGAATCACCACCCTCTGGCTTTCACACAACTGAAACACACATGTAAGTTTTAGTCACACTGAAATGGAAAAAAGGAAGGATTATCATATTTGGCGTGGCTGGGACAGTACTTATAAAGAAGTGTTACAGTAAATTCACTCAGTTTGCTTTATGAAAGCGATAACAAAATGAATTGTGATTCAAGTTTCAGTGTCAGAGCAACGTAAAATTATTATCTTTTATGTCAGGATGTAACACCATGGAGGTATTTTATTCAACAATAATATTCAAAAAAAACATTGAGGATATTGGCAAATAATGAGACATGTATACTACATGTATACTGTATACTATATTTGATATTTGAACAGAGTCAGTGGCTGAATAAGTAAAATAAATACAAAATTAAATAAGCCAGTTAAAAATATGAATGAGCAGATGGATGACACAAGAGAGGAAATATTACATAAATAAACCAATATTTATGAATGATCTATGAATGAGTCAGCGTTTCACTGTTGTCGAAAGAGGGTGCTATACACGGTCTGGGTGCTTCACGGAGCTCCAGGGTGGCATTCCACTGGAAAGCAGCCCAGACCCAGCTACCGGTCCTGGCTGAACCCAGGAGACAAACCCATTAAAGCCAACCTGGCTTCCTCTGCATTCCACAAATCCTCTGTTATTGTCCCAGATTAGATTCAGGGGATGTTACAGCCACCACAAATGATTAGCTGCTGGGTGCCACACAGGGATGAGATTACACACGGTGAGAGTAACAGCATTAAAGATGTGCACTGAAGAAGTGTGCTGGTCGTCCACCTGCCATCAGGTACTACTGCACCATTTACTAACAGTTACCATGTATTCTCATTTAAATGTGATTTGATTTTAATTAAACTATAATAATAAAATCATACTCTTCTGTGCCATGGAGCTCCATCATTATCCACAAACTACTATGAACACTGTACTTCATATTGACTTAGTTCCACTTACACTGTCCCAGTGGCCTAAATACTCCACTGTTGAAAACAAAGCAGAACAAAGGCATCATTATCTTTTGCTCGAGTAACAACACCCTACAACTACTGTGCTTTAGGTAATTTGTAAGGAATGAAAGTATATATTTGTGAGGTTTCTAAAAATGTACAATTCGGCCCATACACATTACAGGCCAAAATTTTGGTCACACCTTCTCATTCAATGTGTTTTGGGGTGAGCTGGACCGCAGAGTGAAGGCAAAGGGGCCAACAAGTGCTAAACA